>VZTR01017127.1:882005-951847 GCA_013400775.1 Chaetops frenatus
AAACCAATATTATTTCTAAAAATGTCCCCAGCTTGCATAATCAATATGAAGGGAATATCCTTTATGACCTGCACCAAAAAGATCCACTCTTCTGAAATAACACCTCATTATATTTTCCATCAGGAAGTTCACATTAGAAGAAAATTAGATAAAACCATTTTTTGGGAAATTAATACATTTTCAGTAGTCTGTGTTGTTGTTGTTGTTGTTTTGTGGGGAGGTTTTTTTGTTATTTGTTTGTTTGTTTTTGGTTTTATTTTAATATGAAAACCCTATTTCCAGCCTTGTTAACTATTGGGATTTAAGTAATGGGAACTTTCCACATTACCTTTGCTTTTCCACATTACCACTGCTGTCCCGTTTACAAATGGCAAGAGAAACAAGGAAATAATCAGAACAGGATCTCATCTGTAGGGAAAAGGAAATATTTCAATTGCAGCACCAAGACATGGATGTAGACTTTTGTTTATCAAAAAATCACATGTAGTCCACCCTTCCACAAAGGGTTGCCTACAGGGCAAAGGATTCTCAGTAAATTGCAGCTGCTGTTGAGCACTTTATTGACTTTCACTTCTCATGTATCTGTGCAGAAGTTCTGTGGATTTGTGACGTGCCAGGGTTGCTCTGAAAGCAGAAACCTCAAACTTGCCCATAGATTTAGAGAGGATGAATGGGTTCGGTCCCTAGGATGAGACAGGCAACAGACAAAAGCAACAGAACAATGCTATAAACTAACCTCAGCTGTTTCAAGCAGCTCCCTTTTATCCTTCAAAGAAGGAATTCTGTAATGAAAAGTGACAGAGGGAATACAGATAAAAGACTAAGTACTTTGTTATTTTCAGTCAGACATGTTTCCGATGTGTCTTCTGAAAGAAAACCAAGCTACAAAGAAATAGGGACCGAGTAGGAGGTATGGCTGTGGGTGTGAGTGTGTTGGGGGAATTTTACAAAAGAAGACCTTAAACTATTCAAAGCTGCAAAAATTTGTGTGCAGAAATAGACTTCCTCAGTAACAGATCCTTACCTAAAAAAGCTGGAACCATATAAACCCAGAATTAATCTCTAAATATCTGCTGTGATGCTGTTCTTGGTGCTACTGGAAGTATTTACAGTCCTGAGGTACTTGTGCTATCATCAAGGACTCTCTTATGTAACACATATCTTGCCCAATATGCCACTGAAGTATAAACTAATCCTCTGGAAGAAAAATTCTTTGGTTCCTAAACTCTTCTCACTCTTCCCAGTACAGAAATAGCTATAGAAGCCTTGCAGGGGAAAAAAAAAATTGTCTAATTATTTTAATGACAGATGTCAGGGGAGCAGAGAGACACAGAACCAAGGAGGAGATGGAGTCGAGAAGGCAGAGGGGAAATTACAGGAGGTGAGCTGAAGACTAAAGTAACATTTGTATCCTGCTTGAAAACCCACTGCAGCTGTGTCTATCAAATGACTCGAGTAAGCTCTGACACTGTCGTTTGCTTCATTTGCTGGCAGGAGACCAAGCTATATATTTACAGATTCTGCAAAAATAGAGCTTATGCTGTCCTGTGGTACAATCTCTGTAGGGAGGTTATTGTTGTTGCTTAGGGGAAAAAAAAAACCAAATAGCTGAAAGACTGAAATTAAAATGGTCCTTGGCTGTATAAAATTTAAGTCCTGCAATAGTAATTCAGGCAATTCTATTATGCACATCCAGCTTTCTGATAGGCAATGTTTGTGGAAATACCTTTCTCATCAAACCCACATTCAGTTATAGCAGAAGCAAGAGAGAAAAGAAAGCTTTGTAGGAATTTGGTATCAGAGCTGCCAATTTTATAGTAGCTCCCATTCTCTAGGAATGAAAGGCATAATGACTGAACAAAATAAAAACAGTTGAGATGTCTGAAATAGAAAAAGTCCTTTTAGATTTTTATTCCTTTAGACAATAATTGCCTCAGATGTTCTGCTGAAAGAAGACATACTGGATAAAGACAGAACTGAATATAATCATCATTTTATAAAGGACTATTTTAATGGGAAAGAAGTATAGCACAAGAAGAACATATCCACTTTTCAAAACCATCAGTGCCAAATAAATCAAAATTATTAGATAGTGTAAAATCCAGGAAGGATTTCTGTTTTCTTAGTGCATAAAATGAGCTAATCTCTAGTCAAAGACTTTATGATCCCTCCTGCACACTTCTGTCATGATTTCTCTCTCTGCTCTTGGTCCAAGCCTGTCATAGACCACTACCATACTCCAAAGGAGCAGAGAATAATTGCAGTAATTGAGACCCTATAACACAGCCTCCCAATGGGTATTGCCTGTCCAAAGGGCCTCTATGATACACATTATTTATTTATTTGAGGTTTTGCCATCATTTTTTTCATACTGCCTGACAAAAAGTGAATTAAGTCAGATAACCTAGAAAATGGGGAGTTTGCATCAGTGTATGCTACAAATGTT
This sequence comes from Chaetops frenatus, assembly GCA_013400775.1. Lineage (NCBI taxonomy): Eukaryota > Metazoa > Chordata > Aves > Passeriformes > Picathartidae > Chaetops > Chaetops frenatus. The sequence continues at coordinate 884,452 of VZTR01017127.1, forward strand.
ATTGTTTCTTGCTTTAAAAATTAGAAATTCTATTGCTCATATAAACTAATCCTATTTAAACTCTAAATAGGTTACACCTATTTATATTTTGTCAGCCTTTTAAATTCCAACACCTCTGTGTAAAATACAGTGTTGCATAAACCAAGTGGTGATCTACACAGTATTCCATATTTTAGTGTTTTTAAACCATTATGTTCAAGATATGTTATAGGAAAAGAGTTGTCAGCAAAATACTCCTCAGGCCCTACAGTGTCATTTACATTCCAAAGAGCAGTTTCTCTCATGAACCAAGAAATACCATTGACTGCATTCACAGAAAAATAATGTTTTAAATAAGGAACCTTAGCTTTATGATATACATTGGGTGCTGTATCAATATTTCATTTACCTCTTTACAATTTTTATTGCAAATTTTTAATACATGCTAGAATATCAAATGCAATAATGCAGTGGGAATTCATTTTAATTCCATCTGAAATTTATCCTCACANGTCTGGGTCACACCAGCAGCACTTCCAGCAGCCTGGTTGCTCCTTTGAGCTCCCAGAGAGCCAGAATTCCACTTCCATTGCTTGGCTGGGAGGGAGAGCAATTCACCCTGGCCTGTACCAGCAGCACATGGCATCCAAATTCTGACAAGAAGAGAAGGAACAAGGTAATGTTCTCTCTTCCTTCTCTGCTCTCTCCTCCCTCAGCTCCTTAGGGAAATCACATTTTTCTTCCTTCAAGCCAAGAGTCAAGATTGGGATATTCTATATTTCATTGGTTCTGAAGAGTATTGTCCAATTACTTGGAAGTAACAAGACAATAAAGTTTCAAGAATAATATTTTATTTTGTCCATTTTGATTAGGTGCAACCATAAAGATACTTGTGCTCTAGATGGAGCAAATCCAAAACTATTATAGGCACATAAAATTTCTTGTTGATGAGACCCTCTTAAGAAAGTAGTAGCTCCTTACTATTTGTGAGTAATTAGTCTTCATTTCTTTTCTGTTCAGTGACAGGGAAAGGATGATAGAATATGAGCTAATTTACATAGGCCTGTATGAATGCAGTGCTGCATTTTTCCACTTGCTGGTTTGTTTGTTTTTCTGTTTGTCAGAAGAAGAATAATTAATATTATGGTGTGCTACTTTTGTCTTGACAAGTGTGTCATTTCAGAAAATAACATTTGAACACATAACTTCTTTAGTGGTGTTAGCAAAGTCAGATTTTTTGAAAATAAGCTCACGATAACTGTAGGATTAATGCTTGACAACATTGAGACTATAATGATGATGTTATATATGGATGTTATTAGTGCAAATTTATTTGATAAAGTATCATTCAGACTGGGCTGTAGAGTATATGAACTATGAATAAGAACATACAAAGGGCTTTAGGAATTGTATTTCATAGCATAGATTATATTTGAGAATAGTGGTTTCAATGGTATGAGATCTCCATACCCATGAACCATCCTATTCTTTCCAAGAAAAACAGTGAGCAGAATGGTTGGAGTTTTCCTTTATGTTGATAATAGTATTACACTTGGATCTTTTTATCTCTGTTTGCAAGCATGCAGTATTGGCTGTAACAGCTTTAATAACCAGCATATGATTAACAAATCTAACTCAAGATGTGCTGTAAGTTTTGCTTAACTTGAAACCATCACATAGCTCAGTTCTTCAGTGGATGTTTCTAAGTTCAGCAAAACATATACTTTCACTACTTTCTCCCAAAAGCCACTTAATTTTTTCTTGTATCTAAGCACAGAATGGTGTTCTACTAATTTAAAAAAAAATGAAAGTTAGCACAAGTCCTGATGGCCAGAAGTGATAGAATACATAGATCCTCAATACATGAAGTTATCATGGATAATATTTGCCATGCCTGAGTAATTAAACTAGTTACAAGCAAATTCCAACCTCAGATGTGCAATGTGTGTTAGAGGAAAAACCCACTGGAAAGCACACTTGAACTAGTTTGAGATTTGCATTTGCAATTGTAGTAAACAACATCTGCCACAGTTGTTAGGAAATTTGCTATTATGGGCACTGAAATCAACAAATTGAAATTCTCTTATTATATTTTAAAAGCATGCCAAGTTTTTCTTGATTTCCATCATTTTCTTTACGTTGTCTCTAAAATATTTTCTTGGGTTTTTCCCTGCGAAATGGAATTTGAGTCCTCTTCCAGTTCATGTTACTGGTGAGAGGTGTGCTTTATCTATATATTTTCTCCTTTTCAGCCATTTATCAATGGAGGTTTGCTTCATTTTTAATTCCATAAAATTTGAAGAAACTTGCACACTCTTCTGCAAACTATCATCATCATGTGGATTCACTCTGACCACAAAAGAGCTCAAAAATACAATTCTTTCTCTCTGCTAAACAAAAAAAAATCCAAAACAAACAAAAAACCCAAAAAATCCCCCAAACAAACAAATAAATAAAAACCCCAAAACCCACAATACTAAAAGAAACCTTTCATTTTATTACTGCCCTTCCATGAACTGCTTCAATCTCCTTATATGCGTGCTGTATCAAATCCCATTTCACAGATTGATAAACAGAATGGTTTTCTGTATCTATTCTTTCAGGCTGATCACTTGTTCCTTTGAATATTTCCTTGATTATATTATTTTTTCATCATGTAGTCTCTGCTTCCAATGCTTTATTGACCATATCTGTATGTCCCTGTTCTTATATCTGCACTGAAGTGCTGCTCTGCATCCTCTTCTCATTTTCTTTGAAGGGTTTTTAAGTGGTCTTTATTTTTCTTCCTCTTCACCCACTGATTCTTTCCTCTTTATTATCCAAGCATGTATCTCTTCCTATGCTCCCATATAATCATCTAATTGCTTTTTTTCATGCTGGTTGGGGTGTAAACACCCCGGGTCAATGACCTGCCAATGCTGTATCAAGTGCATTTTAAGCAATTTGGTAGCACTGAAGAAGCATCAGTTACATCCTGTACAATATCAAGTGGTTCAGGGCATATCAGTTTTATGATGATGAATGGAAGTAACAATTTTTATGTTTCTTGGCATTATAGCAACTGTCACTCTATGGAAAGAATATTTCCCTAAGTTTCACCAAACAGACCTATAAACTATAACTATGACAGTAACTGAGGAAACATAAAACCTTAGCAGCTTTGGAATGGAGCCAGTCATAAATACATACAAATGGTCTACTCCTGCTAAGAAAAAAAAAAGCCATTTCACAGTGCTATCAGTCAGATTAATATACCCCAAAAGTATTAAAATATGACAAGCTGAGCAGTTTTGATTCTCTTCTTAAAAACTATGTCTGTAGTGTCCAAAATGCTATTGTAGGCATGCACTTCAGTAACGTCAGAAAAGATACCATCTTCAGATCTGAAAGGTGAACTGAAAATATTTCTCTACTGACATATTAGACCAAATTTGTTCTTAATGGTTTTTATTATATGGGGGAATTATGAATACAGGACTAATATGGGTCTTTTAAAGTCACCAATACTATGTATTCACTTGTGATGATATAAGAATTTTGTCCAAGTGGAGTCACATTGACTTACTGAAAGATAGATCTGAATCCTTCTTATGACTTCCTGCAGTGAAGGCATAGTTTACAGTTTTATTGATTAAAGGGTTGTTTTTGTTTTCTGTTCAGCAGTGTAGATTAGGAGATAATGGAAGTGTAGCAAGGTGTGAATGAAATTGAGAGCCTGGGGTTAATTTTTTAATTCATGCAGATTGCATTAGGGGAGCCTCTCAAAACCTTTTTCTTCTTATGTGTATAAGATTTTTAATCTGCACATAGTAAGACCTATTCTGGCTTTCAGCTGCATCAGGAGGGCTGTGCCATAATGGATGGAGCTGCCATTGACACCACAGGCAGGACTGGAATTATTGAGGTGTCTGTCTTTGTGAAGAGCTCTTGAGCAAATGAGCCTTCTGCAGACTGTGGAAATGGACATCAAGGGAACAAGATCTGTAACTTGGAGGTATTTAACACCTGTCATGACAAAGCTGTAACAAACATCATCTGTTTTGAACAGAGGATGGCCTAAATAATATTTTGTGTTCCTTCAAATCTAGATTATCTTATGATTCAGCTAGATTTTAACAACACACATCCCTTCTGCTGTCAGATTAATTTAGTTCAGGAGTTTCCCACTAAACAAGTCTAGATGTTGGTAGTTCATATTTACATATTCATTTCAGGAAAATGCTTCTGTTTTTAAAAAAATATTTCCTACCATTAAATAAATCAGCCAAATACACACTTTGTGTGAAGCCATGCAACTCCTGTGTTGCAGAGTCTGTGTGTAGTGTGTACAGAAAGGTTATGAAGGGGAAGATTCTGAATGTTGCTTGAACCATCAATTTCCATGGACATCCTGATGGAGTAGTTGGAAGCAGAAGCTGATATCTAGTGATGAGAAAACAGGGTCAGAGATTTATGATGAAAACAATAAAACATCAGAGAGCCATTCACTGTCACAACAGGAAAAACAATTGTTCATTGCTGGGGACAGCAGAAAAGGAACTGGTGGTGGTTGACATGAGCTATCCAACTTTTTACTGGTTTTGACTTTTGGTGCAATGATTGAGAGGATGAAGGGAGTGCTCCAGATGGGGAATATCCAGAGAGACACAGCTGTGGGAACAGAGACAGGACCTGCCCTGTGCACAGTGCTCCAGCCTACAGAGTGCTCTGGGCTGGGCTCCACTGGCCCCAGGGCAGCCCAGCTGCAAATACTGCATCCTGTGTAGGTGAATAGGAAGTTTCCTCATTGCTGCAGGGTTATCCAGGCCTCTTTGCCCTCAGGATTTAATCACAGGGATGCAATTTGGGAAGAAAATGCATCACTGCCACTTTCATCTTCTGCAGCTCATGCAGGGTATTTCCATTAGTTCATCAATATCTGCAGAGAGAAAATATTAAATGGGTGAGTTTTGACCTACAATTTTAATTGGGTTCTGGATGGAACCCAAAGAGTGGTCATGGCATACAATTAGGTACATTTTGGAACCATGGCACCACATGAATTTCCCCTCTGACTGCTGCCTGCTAGCCACAGCTGAGATTTGCAAAGGCAATATGCAGGAATTTCCACAGGATAAATGGAAAAAAGGAGACAGTTTCTATATAGTATTTCTGCAGGAGAAATATGGTTTGGAACTTGTATTTCAGTGCTGGGTCCATGAAGAGTCATTATAAAGAATAGCAAGATTCAGGAATGGGATTTAGCAATTCCTTGGCCTCTTTGCAAAGACATCATTCAATAATTTTGCTAAGGTTGTTGACTACAGCATGGACTGAGATGGGAAATGAACATTAGGCTGTGATTTTAACTTATGGACAGGATTCCAAGAGACCTGCCTTGCTCTGTGGGTTGTTCTCTCCTCAAGTTTTAGTGCACTTTTCCCCTTAAATTATTATATTAGTTAATTGCACATTTCAACAGACTTGTCACTGGTATTAAGAGATAGCTTATCTGCTATTTTCCTGTTAATATGAAAAGATTTCCCCTATATTTTTGTTCAGCTACCTCTATGTTGATGTCATGTTATCTTTGTTGTCTTTTAAACCATCTCTTAAAATAGTCAAAGTAATTACTTTTTTCTTATTGGAGGATATTGCAATTCAAAGATCTGGCACATATTTTTCTTTTTATGTTTTATTTTGAAGGCTTTTTCTGGAGTAGTTTTTAGGCAGCTGGTCTTATAGATCGTTAATGTTTTAGGACTAGTAATATTAATTTATAGAGGGATTTGGGGGCAAATTGGTCTGTAAATAGGACTCTGGAGTATAGAATTCATTTTTCATCTGTGCACATATCACACTGTGTCATGAAAGTCCAGAATGGGGCTCTTTAGTACAGTGGGGACGTTTATTGGCAGCTGATATTGAAGTAGATTAATTACTTGAATAGCAAGGTTCATAATAATCCTTTATCTAACATTACCTGGCACAGTATTATCATCAAAGAGCTCTCTCTCCACTGAAGTAATCAAAAAAGGTCAAATTTTCCTTGCTGGAATTTTAATTTGTTTTGCCAGTTCCTTCTATTGAAAATATATGTTCATATGGTTTAATGTGATATAATGACATTACCACTGAGCTAATGTATCCAGAAAGCCAGGAGTTAGTCCACAAATAATTCTTTCTATTTAAAATATAAATCTAAAATAGAAAAATTCATGTTAATGTATTCCTATTGTTTTTGAAATTATGTAGTATTCTTTAAAGCCTCAAATGGGTCATTTTAATTATCTGAATAGAAAGATGTATGCTTTTCCAGTAGATTGATGGATATTGAGTGTATTTTTCATCTTTTCTCTTTTTATATACTAGGAAACTGCAGGTTATTTGTAATGATTTGATTTTCAGAAAGATTGCACATAGCTATTTCTAATGTTCATTGGGCATTATGGTATACTTATATAAAATTGGAAACACTAAGGATAATGCATTGGCCAGAGGAAAATAAGGTACTGAATTAAATGAGGACTTGGTAATGAACTGGAAAATTAAGAATGTGGACTATAAATCATTCCTTTTGCTATGACCCTGAATGTATACACCTTTTGGAAATCACAAGGATTGGAATAAGGGCCAAAAAAGAATTTAAAATATCCCTGTGTCACACCCAATCAAAACAGATTTTTTTTTTTGTAACATTACCATTTTTTATTGAACATCTCCACAGAGATATTAGAAATATATCATGATTTCAACATTATGGTTAGATTATAGTTGCTAGATTCAAGATTGACTTTATGTTCTATATTTAATCACATCTCTAAGTAGTTATTTCCTTAACCTGCATGTTCATTAATAGTTTAAAGAGCTATGGTTTCAGAGGAAGAGATATGCACTTTGTTGTAATTTTCTTATGGGTTCCTTATTTTTTCCTTTGGAGACCTTTTTTGAATTTCTTCTTGAGTTGCAAATCCTACTGGTGTTTTCAAAAGCTCCAGAGAAGGTATAAAGATAGACTCAGGTCTTCTGTGAAACCTTATGTATTTCCTAATGCTACAATTGAGGCTGTAATTACACAGTCTTTTCTGCAGTGGAGTAATGAGCATGTATTAAACTGCCAGTCCTGTGCACAATAAATGCTGTTCCACAGTTAGAGCTGCAGCATGTAGAGTTAATTCATTACTCTCAGTTTTTCTTCCCTAATGACATAACCTTTCAGAAGTACCCTCTTTTCATTGCTTTTGTACTTTAAAAGAAAGTTTGCTAGGAGAGAATTGGATTTTCAGCATGATCAATAAAACCAGGACTTAACTACTCATGGATCCCCTCATTTGCTCTTTTCCCCCACTGCTTTATCACTCTTTAACTCAAACACCCAGCCAGAGAAAGGAAACAGAAGTATCTCATGTATAGGCTTGTCCATGGCAGGAACTGTCTGTCCATGGCAAAATTTCACAACATAGCTGAGGTCTAGGATTTTCTGGAGATAATTTCTTTAGAGAGGAACTTTTCTTTTAGTGAGGAAAAGTGTTGTTTAGAAAACTAATCGTCCTTGTGTTAAGATAGGTGTATGAAGAGTGAGAGTCCTGGATTCAAATAACCTGAATTTCAAAATCTGCTTTGAAATCAGCATTGTTTTCTCTGTTTTCTCCAAAATGCTGACTTTGGCTGTGGTTTCACACCTAATGGCTCCAAACTGATCAAGCTGAAAGATTTTTGCTTTTTGTGTGCTTTGATTTTGGGTTTGTGTTTCTCCCCAAGTGAAACCAGTTCTGTGGCAGCTGTGTCCAAGCCCTTACACCAGGTGGTGGTACAGGAATTCAGCAGGATGCTGGGGGGCAGCAGGATGCTTCAGCTATCACCAAAAATATTGCATTAAACAGCTTTTGACATGTGCTGAGCTTAATGGTTTGCTCAAAATCTCTTTGAAATTGGTCACAGATTTTGGTAGGGGGGCATAGCTGTCCTAAGTACTTGCATTAGTGACAAGACTAATCAGCAAAAGCAAGTATTGCATATGCTATACAAGAACATCTTGTCTAGAATTCCCATTTCTTTCTTTGTTTCCATCTGTGTATGAAACTTTCCCTTGTGAAATAACAAGTTTCTTTTCAGAAAATCAGCATGGATATATTTGCAACTTGCCCATTAATTGCCCCAATTATTTCTGAAATGTAAGGGCTTTAATGAAAGTTAGGAAGAGTGTCAGGGAGTCAAACAAAACAATTGCTCTAAAATTCTTTATATTGCTTAAGCTTGTGAAGGAAGACTTGGTGAGGTTGTAGGAGAGAGGCTGAATAGCAGTATTTCTTATTTATTTATTAATTTATTAATATATTCATTAATCATTTTTTCTGTATTACTTTTAGCCTTCATGTGAGCAAAGCATGACTCTTCTTAATTTAGAAAAAAAAAATTGAACATTTATTACAACATTGAAAGATGACTACATTTGGGGCAGTCAAAGACTGAATCTGCTTTTCTGCTGAGTAAGAAAACCCTCAAAGGAAAGATTTAAAGCAAAGCCTAAACAGACAGAATTGTTCTGGGATGGCCTGGGTGCTGACACTTTAGTAAAGTCAGGAAAGCCACAATCTAGTATAGAAAGAAAAAAAAAAAAAAAAACCTCCCCCTCCCCCCAAATTCTAGTATAGAAAAAAAACCCAAATCGCCCCCACCCCACCCCCCAAACCCTATTTTGCATTTGGATGAAGAGAACAGGATTAGAAGTATAAACTGGGGGAAGATTGGCCACAGGCAAGGAGCCAGCTGCCTGCCCAAACTCTACAGAATAATCCAGAAAGTGGGTTATAAACAGGAGTGAACAATGACTGTGATGGGGAGACCAAAACTCCATCAGCTTGTGATGGATGAGCTGGAAGAGCTCACACGAGGTGCAGCATTTTAGACTGGCTGTTCTTGTTAGGGAGTCTGGAGGAGTGCACAGAGGGGATTTAGAGAACCATGGCCTGGGAAAGGAAAGGCTCAGTGAGGGCTGACACAAAGGCTTTAGAGACAGCTCTGCTTTATGTCTGTTCTGGGCAGGCCAAGGGGAAGAATTCTGCCTTGGGGCAAGAAGAGGTGTTAGAAGAAACTGTCTGAAGATGCAGCAGCAGCCGAGGCTGCATTTGGAGCTTTTGCATTTGGGGAAGGTCTTTGGTAACAGCTCTGAGCAGGAATTGGTGAACTGTGGGGTGTGTAGCCCGGGTGCTGTGTGAGCACACCCTGGGAAGCTCAGGCCTTCTCCATCTGGGAAGGGGTGGGTGGCTGCTGCCTGGGCCTGTGTCCCTTTGAGGGGCAGCAGGTGAGCAGCAGGGAGTGACAGACTCCAGGGGCCAACAGCAGGCAGCTGGGCTGGGGAGATTTCTGTCTCAAACCGTGCAGACACCCCTGCTGATCCTGCCATGGCACAAAGGGATGCATTGCATCAGCTCTAGAGCTCTTTTAACCCTGTTTTTCACCAGGATTCCATGAGTAGAACTTTCATTTTGCTCTAAATGCTGTAAAATTGTAAGCATATTCTAAGAAAGTAACCTCTGAGTGATGACTCTGGTAGCTGTACACCTTCCCCAGATACCAATGCAGTAACTTTCCAAACAATAACAAATCCAGAAAGGGAAATGTACTGAAGAAACTGGCTAGAGCACAGGGAAAGCCAGAACACCAGATTATTGTTATTATTTTTTGTTTGTAAACGCTTCCATCTCCAGCTAAATCTGTCTGAGGCAATGTCTTTATTTCGATTACCACTTGTGCAAACTGGTCTTTTGCTGAGCTATTATGGTGGGAGATAACAGTACAGATAAGTTCTGTGGGGGAGAAGTCTCTCTCTCAAAACTGAGTCTAATTATTTACTTATTTTTCAGATAATGCTGCAAGAGTTCATACTTGTTTGCTAAAATAGTAATTTGAGCTGACAACTTGCTTCTTAGCTATTAGCTATTTCTTATATTGAGAAAACTTTTAGCATGTGACTTCTAGCCAGAAAGAATTCTATCAGTACATTATTCCTGAGTCTTGGATGCCTAATTCAGGAAAATATCAAAGACCTTTTAATATCAGAAAATAACCAGAAAGATCAAATTTCTTCTTGCAGGAAGAAAATATAAACAAGGCCACTTTAAAAGATAATACAACGTCAATACCTACACCCTCCTCAGATAATACACCAAATATTAAAATTAACAACAAAGCATAGGGAAGAAAAAGAAAAAAAAGTAATCCTAAATACCACAGTCTGTTTATCAGATGTATCTAAAACACCATATTTAAGATCTGGATTAAATACTTCACCTGTCAGAACTGAAAGATATCAGTTCATCTGGAATTTGGCCTCATCTTTTACAGGTCAACCACAGGATTTATTTTACCCTCTGCTGTGTTGTCATGTTGAGCATGTTCTACTCACAAAACATTGGCAAGCCTCAGCTTGGAGAAGTCCCTGTGGAATTTATGCAAACACAGCTTTCAGTGGTTTATGGCTCATTTCACTTGGATGGTAAAAATCATCCTGCTGACCCAGAATAAGTATCAAGAGATGCTCCAAATAATGAAGCATCTGAGACTTGTACTGGTAGAATTTTACATCCTTTTAACATCAAAATGAATTTTACATCCAGCCTTTTTAAAAATAAGCCTCAGTAGTCGTAATAATAACATAACTAAAAACTAGCAAAGATACATATATGCACTGGAAACTGTCTCTGTAGGAAAGTACACATATTGAGTTTCTGAGGTCTCTGATTTTTCTCTCTGCTTCCTGTTTCTTGTTTACAAAATCAGCTTTTCTTATTGCCTGGCAAATCTAAGACCTAAGTCTCCCACTGAGTCTGCCAGCTTGTACAATCAGTCTCCAAGCAGGTCTAGCAGACACAGAAACATCTTTCCCTGAGTGTTGGACAGAGAATTGTGTACTATACCATTTCCCAGTCCCTTAAGGGGACACAAGTGTTTACCAAACCCACATGAAATTACTTTTCCCCCAAACACACTTTAATAATGAAGCAGAGTCGGGTTCATTGTAATCAAATACAAAGCAAAGCAACTCCCATGTGCTTGGGCACAGGTGCTGTGCAGGGAAACAGCAATAGCTACCTGCAGCTTTGGCTTGGCTCCAAGTTGTTTTCTTTGGACTGGGAACTGAACTACCAGGAGGATCTGCTCAGGTGTAAGAAATGGAACTGATTCTCAGATAATTTGCCTTTCTCAGGCATTCTGTTTCCTTGTTAAAATGCAGTTGGGAGGTAAAATCTTTCTGGGGTCAGGAGACTGCATCTCTAGAGAATGAGGGTTACTCTGACTCTTGATAATTAAATTCAGCAATAAAGTAAGATTTAACCTGCCTACTAATGAATTATTAGTCTTGCACTGGTAGCACTTTATGTGCAAAAGTACTCTGAATGCCACTTCCTGATGACAGACTTAAGAAAATCTTAGGGTTTTTCTGTCCAGTTTTAACCCAGTCATGCAATACACATTTTATCCTACTTGGCTAATAATCATTCAGATTTACTGTGTAAAGTCCTCATCAACACACCACTGCAGAGTTTTAGCTTGAAAACAATGCAAAACATGTTCACATTAGTAAAAACATTCATTACTAACCTTTGAACAGCGACCAGCATTGGTGAGGATTTGTCTGTGGATTTTTTATAATTGTAAAATTTAAATTGTGTTACTCATGTTGTTGAATTTAACAAAAAATCCTGTTGTAAGTAAACTAATTTCTTCTTTCTTTGTTTAGTATGGTCTCTTTAAAAAATAAAAATCTGAAGAAGAATTTTGGTTTTGCTGGACAGATTGGACAGTGTTATAATATACTTGTGACTGTTTTATATAGTTCATACATCAGTGTGGTAAATATATACAGTCTAAATAATAGTTTACCCTTGGCTTCAAGAACTGTTTCAACTCCAAACATCAGATTCCCCATGTTTTAAGTTTATAGTTTCAATATAAAATGTAATACCTTGTACTTCCGTGTCTGATAAATCCACAATCTGGCAAATACAGTTTAATTTAAGCTACAATTTAATCTGCCTCTGCTAAGACAGATCATGAATGTTCTTATTAGCATCCTGGGGTTCCCCAAGCTGGGGAGTAGGGTCTTCTTTCCTAGCTTTTGTCAATAGACAGATAGACTGGGAAAGTTCTACCTTTAGTCTCCTTTCCATTGCTTTGTTCTGGTTTTTTGTCATTGTGTTCTGAGAATCTCTGAGAGGAGTGGGTAATTCCTTAATGAGAGTGAATCAACAATGCTTTTATCTGGTTCAGTCTGTCAGGTCGAGGTCGATGAAGAAGGCAGAAGGAGGGAGAACAGAACAAAAGATGTTTCAAATTGAAAGCCTCAAGTGCAAAGAAATAATTTTTAAAATTTCTTCTACTGGAAGAAATAGACTAACTTAATACATAGTGGCAGCACCAATTGGGTATGGAGAAATCATAGTCATATTTCTGCAAGACAACTGTTATATTTTCATGTATTAACAGAGTCATTTTAACCACAGACATTTAAAACACAATTAAATGTCACTTCAGTGATTACAGGATTTATGACTGAGCATGTACTACAGTGACGGAATTCTCTGAAAGTGACACCTTCACTTCAGTCTCTCTCATGCATGAAAGAGTAAACTTCATTTTTAAAAGATGTAAATGTATCTAGGTACAGGAGTATTCAGAGACATACTTTTATGTGACCATATATTATATTTTCTAGCATTTCTAGCACTGTTTTATATATATGAAGGAAATAAGAGAAGAGGCTTCTACCTTTTTTTAGCCATGACTGAAAATCAGATAATGATGTCCTTTATTTAGTGCTTTCCCATTTTACCTCTTAGTTGCAGTTATGGTTTCAGAATATTCCTGACTAAAATATTTTCAAAAACTCAATTTCCAAGCAGTTATTTACTAATGTTTCCAATTATATTGCACCCTCAGCTTTTGCTGGGCAAGAAGGGGAAAAAAGATGGATGGCAACTAACTGAAATGTTTCTAATTACATAATGCTAGAAATGAAAATGATTTGTTATGTTGTGACTTTAAGTCTTCATTTCAGTTCCAATAAACCTTGCATAAAAATCCCCTTATTCTGAAAGAGATTTGTTATAGCAATGTAGCAGAACAGTTTATTAAATGAAATAAGATGCAAAAATCTATGAGATCTCTGAGAGCATAAAGCATGATTTAACAAATCCCTAATTTCTTCAAGAAATATATCTCTAGGGAGATAAAAAAAGATTTCAACAGTCACTTCTCCCTCGTTTCTGCAGGAAAGGCTTTATGTCTTTGGAGCCTGTGCTTTTCAGTACTTTCCTTCTAAACTCTCAGTGCTTCATGGCCTCATCAAGCTGGTGTGTGTGAGCACTGTCACTGATGTTCTGCAAATACTCTTTTTGCATTTAAAGCAAGCTGGTCTGCAGGGAATGATTCCAGATGCCCAAAAGAAGTCTGTTAGAAGTTCAGGTGCCCTACTCAACTTTTAATGTCTGTCTTTATTGTGGGAAAAAAAAACCCTGAAGAAATTGGACACGCTGAAGAGGTTTATTTATACCTCACAGCACACAGCAGCTGGGGTGCCTTCGTGGACATTAGGCTTTGATCTGGTAATGCAACAGAGGCACAAATATGTAAAGCAAAGGAGAGCCAATCATTCATTAAGGATATCCTGGGTATCCATCTCTTTTTTGTTTTTGCTATCTTCTAGAGGATTTGGAATATTCAAAAAATCAGCAGTATAAGGTTTTGCATTTTCATTTCTCAGTGTAGAAAGGGAAACTTTAACTTTTTAAATAGCATCTCAATTACAGAATTATTCTTTAAAAAATGTGTCTGTTCTTCTAAGAGTAGCTGATAAAATCAGTGGTGCATAGAATCAGTAATGTTTCAGTTACACCTTAGAAAATATTAGACACTGTGAAAAAAGGTGTTTTCCAGCCTCAGGCCTGGTTTACACTAAGGGAGAGAAACATTTACAAGATTTAAAGAAATTTACCTAAAGGCCATAATAATCTAAATTTATAACCATCTCAATAACTAAACACCCCTACATACATCTTAATGGTTTTTCCAGTAAAAATTACCAATCCAAATTTATAGACTTGAATGATATCTGCCCAAAATTAACTCTTTTGACATGAAGAATATTTAAAACACCAAGAAAAACTGCTTTAGGCAAGGAGACTGTTTTGTCTTTCCAAACAACTATTACTGTGATCAGAGACTATTTTAACAGAACCATGAAATGGATGGGACCTTGAATATCATTTAGTTCCATCCCCAGTGCCCTGGGCAGGGACATGTTCCACTGGAGCTGGTTACCCCATCCAGCCTGCCCTCTAACACTGCCTGGGATGGGGCATCCAAAACTTCTGTGGACCACCTGTTCCAACCCTTACCACCCCCACAGTAAAGAATACCTCCCTGATATCTGATTTAAAGCTCCCTTCTTTCAGTTTAAAGCCATTCCTGCTTTTTCTGCCACTACAGACCCTTGTAAATATTCCCTCAACTCTCTCCTGGAAGCCCTTCAGGTACTGCCAGGGGCTCTAAGGTCTCCCTGAAGCCTTCTCTTCTCCAGGCTGAGTAACCCCAGCTCTCTCAGCCCATCTCCTGCCACTGGTGCTTCACCACCCCCTTTGTGGCCTCCTCTGGACTTGCTCCCACAGCTCCATGTCCTTCTTGTGTTGGGGACCCCAGAGCCGGACACAGCCCTGCAGGTGGGCTCTGAGCAGAGCAGAGGGGCAGAACCCCCTCCCTGCCCTGCTGCCCACGGTGCTCTGGCTGCAGCCCAGGACACGTTTGTCTCTCTGGGCTGGGAGTGCCATGGCTGCCCTGTGCTGAGCTTCTCCTCAGGGCTGCTCTTCACCCCCTTTTCTGCCCAGCCTCTGCTTGGGACTGCCCTGACCCAGGTGTGCAGGACTTCGCACTTGGCCTTGTTGAACTTCCTGGGGGCCACACAGGTGCACCTGTGCAGCTCCCTCTGGATGGCATCCCCTCCCTCCAGCACATTCACCACACCACACAGCTCGGTATCAAATTTACTGAGGGTGCACAGGTTGGTTGTACTCCTCTAAATGGTGTTATCTAGCAGCAATGTATTTGAAGGACTAAATATGTGCATACAGGAGGTCTAATGCAAAAAATGGAAAAAAAAATTAGAAGATTTTGATAACTCATTGCAACTGTTTGCTATCACACTTTTGCCACAAGCAATTTGTTAAAAAGCAGTTGAATTTAAATATATTCCAGGAGATAAATTTTCCACTCTCTGTGAATGGTTTTACAGCTTGGTAAGGAAAATATGTATTTTGAATATGAACCCTATTCAGGGTGAGCTGTAGTCTGAATAACTGTGAACATTTCAAAATGAATCAAGTCCAATTCTGTTACTTCCCTTTCCTCATTAAATTCTTTACATCTTGCTTCAGACCAAGACAGATATTTTGGCAAGTTTAAAGTAAGGAGGCTGGTGCATGAAGAAGAATATTTTTGTTCTTGTTAAAATTGTCTTGCTAAGTAAATATTGATCAGATGCTGCAAAAGCCTGTGGCTGAATTCATTCTATTTGAGGAGGAGGGAGGAGGGAAGCACTGCCTGGGGCTACTGCAGCTTATAAAACTATGATGAGCAAAATAGACGTGTGCTGTACTTTTAGCTGGGATGCTGGAACAAAAATGAGGAGTTTTGAGCAAAGTCCTTTGAACCCATTAAATTCTCTCTCCTTCTTGCAGGGTTATTGATTAGGCCTCCTCCAGTGGTAGATGAAGGGTGCAGGGGAAAAAAGCAACTTCTCAGGCAGATCTGCTGACATCATTGGCTCTGTAAGAGATGAAGCTTCTTGGTGGTCATGGTGGGAGGGCTGTGCAAGACCTGAGCACCTTCTTTTGTCTTCTAAGTTCTCTTACTCCACATATTAAAAATATGTAAAAGCTTTTCAATCCTCTTCTCATACCCCATAGAGCTTTACCACATTGAATAGCTGGTTTCCAACAGGAGCTCTGAGCTGTGCCAGGCTGGGATTGCTACCAGCAGCTTAGAGAAAAGGGTGGTTAAATCACTGCTCTCCCTGAAGCAGAGCAGAGGTCAGGCTCTTTCCACAGAGCTTGGGAAGGGCTCAGGGATCACAGGGACACAGGCAAAAAGCAGCCTTGGAATCCCCAGCTCATGGAGGGGTTCGTGGTGGGGCTGACCTTGGAGGCAGGAATGGAGAGAAATCTGGGCTCTGTGTACATACAGTGCTTGCTTAGGTTAATCTCAAGAGTTTCCCTATGATACCATCAGATAGGAAGCATGTGGCAATTAATCTGTAAAACTGTAACTGTTTACAGGTCTGCTTATTCATCTTAGTATAAGCACTTACAATCACAATTCTCTGAATGCTGTGAAACTTAGCCTGAAATATTTTGCTGTTTCTATGTCCATTTAATTGTCTGCTTCCATGCCACTTTTTCCATGCCTCTGTGTGCAATTTTGGTCCCACAGCTTTAGTAAAGGACAGAATCCTCAGCTGCTGAAGTTTGTATTGCACACTGTGATACCTCCCTGAGGTTTATCTGCTCAAGGTCAAGCACAGGTGACTTGTGCTGATATTTGGGGGCCACAGGTGGAGGTGGCCTCCAAATATCTTGGAAAAGTTACAAGTTCATCAGCAAAATCTGAGTTTCGTGTTCCTGAGGCAAGGGTATGCTGCCATTCATCACCACTGGCTTTGGAGAAAATTGGTACTTCTAAATGGTAAAAAGGAATATTTCCTCCATCTCTTCCAAATAGATGTGGTTAAATTCAGAAGCTGATTATGTACAATATACTGCATAATTAATCTACAGCTTAATATTGATTTACAAACAGGCAAATCAGTTTTGCTTAAACACAACAGGACAAGCTTCAGGCATCTGTTATATCTAACAAGAAATCAAAGGGTTTAACTTTTTCTGGTGTATATTATTATCTCTATCTTTTTCCTTTTTCTTTTTATTCTTTCTGATGCAGTTTTTGCAAAATAAGGCATTCATTAATGTCTTCGAACAAATATATGATATTCAGAATCTGATTTTTTTTTTACCCCAATATTGTCTTGGAACATGCTAGGAAAAAAAGTATTACCTTTATACTGGAATTAAAGGATGGATTTATTTCCAGTGTCCTGATCTGGTTTAGTTTATAACTTCTTAATGATGACCAAGTTTATTTGCTTGGTCAGAAAACAGACATCTAATTTGCTGGCTAACTGTCTTTATGTAGCATAAATTTTAATTTAAAGGGTTCAGAAGCTCATTAGCAAAATCTTGTTCCTTTGCTCACTGCAAAAGACAGACATTATGAATGGGAATAGAAAAGCACTTCATCTGTACAAGTCCATGCCACAAAATAATTATAACAACTAATGAGTTAATATATTTGTACTGATTTATACTGTTGTTTTCTAGAGTATATCTTTGTATCAACATAATGTACATATATTTTTCTTAAACACTAAGATTTAACTTCGAACTTTGCAGTGAGGTTTTTTTACCTCAAGTTTCTCATAAAATCAGCAGCTCTTGTGAAAAGGACAGCTCTGTTTCAGTTTTTGATGTTGTTCTGAAGATGTTTAAGCTTTTGAAGTTTTAAAATCATAATTTTTTTCCTATGTTAAATCTTTCCATATTGTTATCATTCCTTAACTGGCTAATGCCATCCAAGTTGTCTGGAATTCTCAGTAACATAGTGGCAACAGTAAGACAACACCTACACTAAATAAAATTTGCGAGTGTATAAGTAAAAATAATGGATTAAATAAGCTGGGGTTTATTACATAGAAACTACTGTTACCTGTGACAATCTTTCAACTTTTTTCCAGTCATACCTTGAGAAAGAAAGCCTAGTATGAACAGAGAATATTATCACATTCAAATCATAATTTTTACTGAGTTGTGCTTCCCTTTTTGCCATCTTTAGCAATTCCTGTGCAGCCTCGAAAATCAGCAGCAGTGGCCCAGTGCTGCCTCCCATTCTCTCTGGGCTCCATTTGGCTACTGGCTGCGTGTTCCCTTTTTAGCCAATCAACTCTAAATTTTAAGAGAAGATGATTTCATTATGATGAAACATTCCAAGGCTGCATGAATTTGGCATTTTCAAGATGTGGGGTTTTCTCTCTATTCTATCTTCAGTTTCTGAAAGGTACATTGTTATTACTCACTGTGTTCTCAGAAATATCCCTGAAGATAGCTGCCTTTCTTGGATTTGTTAATGATTTCTCATTATATTTCATAGTTCTTTACTGACAATGGCGATTCAATCAAGTTATCCTCTACCTGGAAAAAAAGTAAAAAACAAAATATGTTTTCCAGGAATTTCTTCTATCTGTAGTCTTTATGCTAAGCTAGTTTTTTGTGAAAGAAACATTCTTCCAGTTGAGTTCTTGTACTTCATAGATCCTATGATCAATATCTAAAAAATAAATAATGACAGAGTATCAGATTAGCTCCAAAGAAGGATTAGTACCTGGAGTAATGTCTGCAGTAACTAACCACTTGTAATTAGAAAAGAAACTGCTCCGAAACTTGGAACTCGTGGAAACTGTAAAGTCCTAGACACCCCATTTCTGACAATCTAAACATGAGACCTGAATAATCCACAGGAATCAACAAAAGTTATTGTCAAGAAAGATGTGGAACAGTGACCAAACTTTGGATACAATACAGAATATTAATAACTTCAGAAGTTCTCCAAGACAAAAACATGAATTTTATTTTGACCCTACTACAAGAATTTTCTGTGTTTCAAGTTGTACAAAAATCTGAGTTTTGACATGAGTTTGGGCAATCACACCTCCCTCAGTCCTGCTTCTGTTGAAGAAATGTAGGATCTTCTTTGGGAAAAAAAAAAAAAAAAAAAGATTAAAAAGAGTCAAGCTACACTTCTTTTTCTTTCATAATTACTAGAAATTAATATATTATTAAATATCAAATCCATTCCTCCCTGATAGGAGTTCAAAAAATGCAGGATAATTATAACTTTTTCAGTCAAGTTTTAAATTTTCTCTCACTAAAGCCCTGAAAGTGATTATCTTTTGTTTCACTGCATTAGCTTGCTTCTGTTAAAGAAGCATTTTATGGGTGCCCTTGAACCAACAGGCAGTCCCATCACTCTTCCTGACTGCATGGTAATAGTAGAGCTCCTTGGCTTCTTTATTTTAAATACCATTTAGACAGCCCAATATACAACTTCTTTTCAGCTATTATCTGATATGGAACACATACAGTAATCCCCAAGGCTGGCATCCATGTACATTTTTTATCACTTTGAGACTCAGCATATCAGTGTTTTCTGATTGCCTTATTTTTAAGCTAAATTCAGCAAGAAATGTTCCCTGAAGATCTGAATTGAGTAGGAAGGTATTGCTTTGTTATGACAACCAAGCATCCTTTCTCACCCACAAGATCCTGTCTTATTTCACATTATTGCTTTTTTTTGCCTATACTTCTTTCTTTTGAAACATATAGTAAAGTTTAATATCCAGTATAAAAAAAATCTTTATTTCTCTGTTTCCATTTCTTTCCGCTCTATGGGCTGCACACACCAATCCCCTTTCCATCATCTACAAAGACAACAAAATAAGATTCTCTCATAAATGTAAAAATTACTGTCTCCTGTAGACTGAGATTCAATTCTGGGTCAAAGAGTGACCTTCCTGGCAATGTCACTTAGAGCCACCTGCCCACCTGGGACTGCATTCTCAGCACAGAGCCCCTGATCTGTGCAGCAGAAAACACTGGGTCCGTGACTCAGGATCACCAGTGTGCTAATTGCCCATCATCTAAATTTTTCACAAAATTAGAAGAATAAAGATGCTTCGGACTCACAATTTGCAAGCTGGGTTTGCAGCCACAGAATTCAGTGTTGTTTCTAAGCTTTGGGGAGGATTTGATGCTTGTTTATGGTACTTGTGCTGGTTCTCATAGATGTCTGGGAGCTGGACACTGAAGACATTGTAAATCTGCTGAGTTTCATAGCTTTGAATCACTGTAACTGAAAGAGAAATCTAGAGATTAATATTTTCCTTTCTTCAGAAGATATCCTTAAGGCTATGCAGTGAACTGAACAAACTTATCATTACTATGTACTGAGCCATGATATAACAAGAATATCCTTAAGCTTAGAGAAATAGTTCTAGAAATGCATCACTAGACATTATATTAGAAAGCACACATTATAATATTCATTACAGTAGTAGAATGTGAACTGCATGTTATTGTAAAAGAAAATCCAATTTGCTGCCTACTGCCTTCAATTTGGTTTTGACAAGTACTCAATCTTCTGCTATATTTTGCTTTCTACATTTATCTTCCTGGGCATGTTCTGTAATGTCTGCTTAGGGCAAAAGCAATAATCTTTTCATTTAATTTACTGAAAAAGCTCGTGTATTCACTATGCTTACTAGGTACAGCAATATGAAAACAAATCCCAGCTGGTAAAGATCCATTTGACAATATGAAATAGACTCTGACTTTTTAATTTAGGCATAAAACTGCAGAGGGCATATAAGGGATGCAGATTTATGGAGCTGTACCCTTTATTTATGAGTGGTTGCATGACAGTAATCTGCAAAAGCCCACCAGTGATGGATGAACTTAAGATGGTCTCACAATAATTTTATTTGACCCTTGCAGAACAACTCTGGAAAGTATCAAACTTATTTGGCTTTGCTAAAAATCTGAGAACTTGAGTTTATCTCAGTTTCTGAAATGAGGATTTCTTCAAAGTGGAGCATATATTTAATTACATTAAAGTTGTCTCCTTTGTAATTTAGCTCACTGCAGAACATGGGAAGGAGAGAGGGCAGAATTTCAGTACAAATTCAACCAAAACTTAACATTTCTGCTGAACTGTCCTTGAAGCAATACTGTGTGATCAAAGGGAAATCAATCTTGCCAAAATTTTAATAGTTTTAGATCTGAAGTTTGGTTTGCTCTATGTTTTTTTCTGAATTTGTTCAAAAATGTCAAAAGAACATGTTTTTATCTTGCTCATGGTAACTTGAAATGTGATAAAAGTGCATCCCTAATTTTCTTACTAGTTTTTCCTCAGAAGGAAGTCTGATTTTTGTGTGTAAGCTCCTCAGTTTGCCTAACCAACAAAAACCTCCAGTGCTTTGCTTCCCAAGTCTTCTGTCTCAGATTTTAGAAAATAAAGTTTGTAGAAACTTTTGCTATGAAGCTTACAGAATCAGGTAAGCTTACCACACTGATCTAGAAAGCTATTTTCAGCCCAATTCCTCCACCTCCTTTCAGAAATAAATAGAGAAAAAAAAGGATACTAAAGTTTGTCCTTTGTAATGCTGTTAAACCCTATGTCTTATCCCTTCAAAGAGCAAGCAGCAGCATCTTTCCTGTTCTCTCATTTATAATGAGGAATAGCTGAAGGGAACCACAGTTGGATTCATTATTTTATCCAGGAATAAGCATCAGCCCAAATACCAGAAGGTAAACCATGGCCTTATGCATTAGAGACTGCTTCCAGTGATGGCTGAAAAATGACAACTATTTCTTATCTCCTCAAACTGGAAGGAGGCAACATAGCCTCCAGCAAGAACAACTGCAGCCACATGGTTTTGTGAAGCAGTTTTTGTAGAATCAAATAATGCCAGAGCAAACTTGATACTCCTCAGACCTCTGAGTTTACATTTCCTGTTGGCCAAGTATATCTTTAAAGTTTAGTAGAGTTTTGTTCCATAGCCAGAAATGCATTTAATTCTATAGAACCAAATACTGCAGGTGCTGGCTCAGTAAAATTCCTACAGACCTCAAAGATGCTGTAGGATTTGACCATCTGGAAGCTGGTCTGCAACATATCAGACTTCTGATTTACTTAATACAAATGCCTGATCTCTCTTATGCACTTGTGAGCAACTTTATGTTTGTTACTCAGGCCTCCAGGCCCTATGGATATGTGTGTGATTTTAGAAATTGTGGTGCCAGATATGCACTAGAGCTCAGCTCTCAGTCACTACATTTACAACCAATTGCAAGTGTTTATGCATGACCTAAAGATGGCTGAAATTTAGCCAGCAGCTACAGAACTGTGATTCTGCAAACTCCACCAACTTACTGCATTACCCTAGAGTTTCATCAGACTCTCTTTTGGAATAAGAGTTTCTGTAGACTTAGAATTTAATTTTTGGCATGTCCCAAGCTACCTCAGTTGTGACAAAGCTGAACATCTTGTGACTGAGCCTGATTTGTATTATTCAGAAGAAAACCCAACCAGGTTTTGTGTCATTTAAAACACTGAGAGGTTCAAAATTTAGGAGGTCTTTCAGAGCAGATTTGCAGAATTAGGTACAGTAGCATCACTGAGAATCTTGATGAAACCAACCATTAAACTGGGGAGGAAACCCATAAACACTCAGTGCTGCCTTTCCCCCTCCTCCCTTCCCACATGTCCTCACATGAAAGCTTCCTTGAATGTGCTGGCAGGGGTGACTTTCTCACTTATCCCAGTGCTACTGTGGGAAAAGCAGTCAAGAGAAAGGGTGCCAGGACCAGAGCACACCACATCAGTGCCTCTGCTGAGGTGCAGACTGAGGAAGGCATCTTTGTATCTCTCTGGTCAGAGGAGAGTGTAAAAGTTTAGACTCCTGCATGTTCTGAAAATGCTGTGATATTGTTGTTCTGAAAAAGCATCATTTCTTCCAGCTTTCTGGTTTTAAATTTGCTACTCCACTTTGGAATCTAAGTGATTTTGTTTTCCTAGAAATTATTCGATCTATTTTTTTTTTTNGCTCTTAATCCTTAGCCAATCAGGAAATGAGTGAGAACTTCACACTCCTTGGTGATTTAGCCTTGTACATCTTCATTCTTCATCAGTCTGTTAACAATCCTCCCGTCATCTGTTGACTTCCTTCTCTCTTTGCTGTAAGCTCTTGCCACAGAGAGCCTCTCACAGTAATCAGTAAGTTTCATAAACTGCAATTGTGCCAGTAATTAAATAAGAACTCTATTTCAAATCAATTTAAATCCATATGACTTTCAGAAATGACAGTTGCTACACTGTAAAACCAGTGAATAAAACCCTTTTGAATACTTAAATCAATCCCAACTTTGTTTCATCCTAATCTTCAGAAAGCAATTCCTGCAAATGTCAATACTGCCCTAATAGATTGGGTGATGATATCTTGTATATGGTAGCTCCAGAGCTGCACTTGGATCAGGTCAATTAAGTGACTGTAATTGTTGCTTTTCTACACAGCACAGATAGAAGCTGGTGCTTTAGCTAGGACATGTATTTATAGCAGTGCTTAAGTATTGCTATGGACATAACTGGATTGCTCCTATTTATTGTGTATCTACAACACACAGCAGCTACCACAGGTTTATCAGCTAACAGTCAATAATGCTGTATGGCTGCATAGAATTTTTGTATGGTTGGGAAAAGATTATTTTGATGGGGTTTTTTATTGTTGTGTTTTCTCTAGGATCAGGACCGGATTTTGAATGGGAGATCCTGTGCTGCACAAATTCACAGGCAGAAGTAATCCTTTTCCCTTAATCAAAGTCAGTCAGTGAAAAGAAATAATACAACAACAGGTTGCAGAGCAAATCACTGGCATAACAGAAACCATCTCTGCTGAGTCCCATCTGAGTAGCCCTATGCAATAGAGCATCTTCATTTAACTAAATTGCTTTGTATCTTTTTTTATGTCTGAGGGTCTGCTGTTTTCATTCTATGAACACCAAATATATGTTTCACATATCCACAATGTTTACATTAAAATAACAGCTAACATATGTTCCTGTAACTGCCCCATGTCAGCTGAAATCCTGACTATAAAAGCATCTGTCACAAAATTGTCCATCTCAGAATGTGTCTGGTGTTAATGGTCATCTTATCCATCCCAGTAGGGTTTGTATTAGTAATAAAGAAGAAAACCCAGGAATTAGCAGGGGCCACTGCTGTATGTAGCCAACTACTTGTCTGGCTTCAAGGGCCTGGATGATTTGCAGTTATTGAACAATAGCAATCCAAGTTTCTAGAATTAGTAGAAAATACACAGTATTTGCAACTTGTTCAAAACCAGCAGCTGGCAGAGACAGCTCATTAGTCTAGAGTTTACATGCAGAGCACCAGTAATGCCCTGGCTGAAGTGATTAGCTGGGCCTGCAATACACTTTTAGTAGGAAACACACTTCTTAAATCTAAATTTTCATTTCCAGATAGTATCATAATGTGCCTGTGCTTTTAGTGAGAATTGAAAATGCCACAAATTGCATTGCTTCCCAGGTGAAATTATCATTTTGGGAGGGATTTGAACCCCAGCTGTCTAAAGGCTTGTTCAGAAAAATGTCTGGTGGGCTCAGCAGTGCTCCCAGCTCAAACTGCTGCTGAGTTAGCAGGCAGTGCAGCAGGAGGACTTTATTAGAAAAATTGACAAACCAAGATTCACTGAGGGTACAAAAGTGTCTGGGTAAATGAAGCCAATCATGACTGTCTCAGATCATAGCTGCAAAATAGCCAACTGTCTGAAAGCAGAGGAACATAAAAGGCAATGAAAGGTATTTTGGCTGTGTTGTGGTATCTTTAATATAAAAGGAGACATACACAAATGGAAAAAAGAGCAGTTGTCTCTCAAAGGCTATCAAACCCCTCTAGGTTAAAGAATCAGCCAGGATAAAATGCTGAGTGCATTGATATTTACTAGGGGTAAAGAAAGGAGGAGGATCTGCAAATACATTAGGTGCAAAAGAGGAGAGTGAAATTTGGCAGGGTCTCAGTTAATCAGGGTGTAAATGCAAGGGAGGAGGAATTCTAAGCCCCTCTTCTGTCTTTGCAAAAAGATTAACAATGACCAGATATTTAAGAGTCTAATAAGGCTATAAGAAACACCCAAAATGGATTTAGCAAGAACTGATGGTATCAAACTGACTCAATTTTCCTCTTTGACAGAAAGCTCAGGCTTTGAGGAGAAGCAGTCAATGTGCTGAGCTGGAAATTTGGATAAGGCTTAGAATCCTGTTCACTGACATGTTCATAAGCAATTGAAGGAAATACAGGCAGGAGAAAATGTTCTTAAGGTGTGGTGGAAGAGTCAATTTGGGAAACTGTAACTGAACATCAATTGCCTATAAATCTTCCAAGTTTCTGGAAAGGTCTTTTCATTTTGACATATTTCCCTTTCCCTTTTTCCCCTTCTCTTTTTCTTTTGCCAGAGAATTAAGTAAGATTAAATAGAAATTGCTTTCTTTACATTTATTTTCTTTGCCTGTAAGTAAAATGTTTCTAAGGTCGGAAATGCTCCGCACAGTGACTGAAAAGATGTGGAAATTTTATGTACTCTTTGTTCAGTATCAAGCAAGAGAATAAGAAAACCGGGGTTTCCCTACATAAGTTTATGAGATCTTAGGGTTGTGGGTTTGGTTTTTTTAAAGTATATTAAATTTATTACATTTGTTACTCTCCTGCTAAATATATGATGCATTTAGTTTATTTTTCCTATAGAGTTCTAATAAACAGATTAGAAGAGGCCAGTGGGTAAAGTAAGTTGACATCGATTTGTTTTTTCAACAAAATGAGCTCAAGGGAAGTTGAAGCATGGCTTAGAGTAGCAGGCAGCATCCTGCTAATCTACATGTCACTAAGGAAAAGAAGTTCTCATGCAGAAATTTTCCCATTACATGATTTGTGTTGGCCTTCCTGTCAACACACCACTGCTGAATAACAAATATTAACAAGCCTATGGCTACAAGAAGCTTTTAGGTTTCTTATTTTTTGAGCTTCTCATATCCGTGATTAATAATTTGTCAGAAGGC
Organism: Chaetops frenatus; assembly: GCA_013400775.1. Lineage (NCBI taxonomy): Eukaryota > Metazoa > Chordata > Aves > Passeriformes > Picathartidae > Chaetops > Chaetops frenatus. Next base: position 910,200 of record VZTR01017127.1, read on the forward strand.
TCGAATTCTAGACTCAGAATGCTGAATATATTAGTAATTAAAGCTCTGCAAAATGACATTGCAAACAGAATAGCCAATGAGCTTTCTGGTATGCTCTAAAATGCAAAAGACCCTCTGAAGGAGGAGGGAACAGAGATGTAGGACAGAAGGGAAAGGAAATGTCTGTCCCCAGAGATTAGGTGTTGAGTAAAAATAATAAATTCTCTATATAAGTTGTAGTTTCCTTTCAAAATTACAATTGAGGAATAATCAAAAACTACTAAGGGTTGTAGAATCAATATCAGCATCCACTGATACTTAGGAGTTCTGTAAATCAGTATTTTTCAAACATTTATTTATCAAATAATTGTGAATCTTTTCAGAAAAAAAAAAAAAGCCAACCACTCAACAGGGACAGTGTTACTGCAATGGTTTCAGGTATAACTGAAAATTATGCTAAGCTTTGAATAATCACTTTTGCTTTTATTTCCTTTATTGGTTGGCCATTTCTTTGTGTGCATGGGAACACATGCAGCTGTTCTATTTTCTCTCTTTTTTTCTTTCTTAGGGAGGTGGCTATGTTGTAATTGCTTCACAGTCACCATCTGATCTATCAAAGCTCCCACAGCCGTGGGACACGACAGAGAAACACTGCTGATACCTTGATGCAGGAACTTCTTCATCTGCTGCTTCCCTAATTTAGATGTGAACTCTCAGCCCAGTCATATGCCAGTTAAGAAAAAAACCCAAAGCTAAAATATAAAAATAGAACAGATAACCAATATGAAAGAGTCTTTGGGACTTGGCTAAATAAATGTTTCAGCTGGTCCTGGCTCTATTGCTTTTCCACCTTTGTCCTGTTGCTGAGGTATTCAGTGATTTTTTTTTACTTGGTCTATTTGCAAATTAAAGAAACCACAGCTGACATTGGTGTCTTGATCAATACTTTTCTTTTCTGTACAGTTGCCAGCTTCAGGTTAGACTTGGACATTTTTCTGAACTCCCATGGCTGCAGAAAAGATGGGTGCAGGTTCAGATCCATTCAGTGGATGTTTTGCTTGGGCTCCTGGAGAAAGCTAAAACATCTTTCCCTGATTTTTGCAGAAGATCCTGCAGAGCTGATTATTGTCTCAGTCTCTGCCAAAGCAGGTGCCATGTGCCAGCACACTGTGAATTTCAGAGTGGGTGTGGAGAGCCCTCCCTCCTGCTGAGAGCCTCTATAAAAATAACCTGACCTCGGGGAATTCACCCAGCAGGCCTTTGGGAAAATGAGCAGAGTAGCCAATTATTAACATGAGGATGTCAAGTGTATCATTGTACATCAATGTAGTTGCTATTGCTGCAACCAAGGCAAGGCAGCAAGGAAAATTAGGAGAAAAAACCCTTTCCATCTACTTCAGCCTTATTGCCCACATTAGAAAAACAAAAACAAAAAGCAGTTTGTGATATCCTTGCAATGTCATGTAACTTAAATGCTGATATTTCTTTCAAACGTTTCATCCTTGTGTAGAGTGTAAGAAGCAAAAATCTCGTACTGTTTCTATGGCTCAAATTACCTCATTCTACTTTTCTTGCACCTTTATAAATGCTAGAATTGGTTTTATAGGTGTGGTGCATTATAAGAGGATTTAGTATGCAATATTACAAAAAGATATAAACTCTTCTCTGTAAACTTTAATAATAACCCTCACATTATTGTTTTCATATGCATGCACAGGTAATACATCTGTCTGACACACAGTGCAGTACTTGTGCAATATCAGAATGATTGAATATTGCCTTTAACAGTAAATGCAGGGATTAGGAATTTACTGGAAAGAAGTCATGGAAAGTTTAGAGACTGACTTCTAACAGTATTTGGAAATGAAAATTCTTAATAGACCATTCTGTATTTAAATGCAAACACTTTTTGCGCACATTTTTGTGCAGCCACACATGGATCTGCTTGAGGATGTGCTCTGTGCTGTTGAGAAATGGAATTCTGTTTGATCTGGGTGACCTGTTTAGGTGACAAAAAAAGGTATTCCAAGAGTGCTTGGAATTCTAAGATTCAAGAAATAGTTTTTGCAACTGCTGATACAGATTACAGTATAATGCATAAGTAAAAGGAATAGAACTAGTTTAGATTGCTCAACAATGTTTTCGTTTCTCTGGAGGATTTTTCATGGACATCTTTGTCTACAGTTCTTAAAACTGTTGCCTAATTATATGTGGGTTTAACAGAGGGAAGTTCCCTCAGTGTTCTGAGTTAATCTCAGCAGCGTTGGAGCACTGATCAGTCAGAGGAGAGAGGCCCTGTCAATGCCTTCCCTGGGAGAATGGCTGAATATTGCCATCAATTCCTACCAAATATCAAAAAGGAAGAGAACATTTCTGAAAATGCCCCCCNGGGAAGTGGAGTCTGTTAAATTTATTTTGAGTGTCCACGTCTTCAATTTCTCCTTGTGTTTTCATGGAAATCACTTTAGTTTCTGTGCTATATAAGACAGAAAGTCAGATATGCACTTGTTTACTGCCTCTGCAAAACCAGGTATTTTGAATGGACATAAAACATCAATTTTTGTTTCTTTGTTTTTCCCCTGTGGCAAATTATTATAAAGAATTGCTCAAAAAGGAAGCAGCTGAAGCACATATTTTTTTAGAGTTTACAAGTAGAGAGGCATGCCAGTCAGTTATAGATAGAGTTTACTACAAGGTCAGTAAGAGAGAAAAATATTCTTAGTGCTCAATTATGTTTTAAGTTATAGATAAATTTCTTGCAGCAGTGGTGTGAATTGGTGCGGATTCTCTTGAAAGAAAGAAAAGCAGTAAAACTGAGAGCAGCAAAACCTGACATGTGGCCACATTATTTGTAGGAATTGCTTGTTATGCATCCAGTTCTGGACATTGAGTGTGAAAGTTGTCAGTATTCATTTGAGGGTCACTCCTTCAGAGTGATTTTAGTGGACAATAGGAGCTACTTGGTAGCTCTTGCAGAGCTGATTTCACCAGTGTGAATATAAATAGATATGTCCACCAGGTAATCACTGGTTTTAGTTGAAATTCTGAATCCTGGCAAGAATGCTGAAAAACCATTTGAATCCATCTAATTCTTGACTAGTTGGGATGCTTACAGCAGGTAGAGGAGATTGTTGGGAAAGTCAGGGCTACTTCCAGGATTTGTTCCAGGACAGAGTTTCTGTCAAGAGAGAGGGACGATGGCACATCTGCCCAGGGGGCACGGGACAGTCACTGCTGGGCTGCTCAGCAAAGAGCATCTTGAGCTGAGGTGCTCCAGAACTAATGTGTGCTGAGACTTCTATACCCAACGTGCCAAATCATTATATATACACCTTGAATTCCATGAATTTCAGTAAAAGGAAATGCAAAGACCTGTATTCATAGCCTCACAGATGGGACTAAGAAGGGATTCTTTTCTATGCAAGATAAGGAAGGTTTGTAGTTACTTCTGTATCTTTAAAACCTGATTCAGCTCTGAAAATAATCTTTGTTTGAAATACTGTCTTATACCAGGCCACTGACTCTTCTGCATTCCTTGAGTTATCTCTCAGCTTTCAAAGCTGCTATCCCATTCCCATCTCGTCTGCCTGAAATGTCATCAGTTCCATTTTTGTCTCAGTTTTACCTTCTAGCAAAGGATTTGAAGTTCATACTAAGTATATTTTATATTCATAACCTTGCTCAGCTTTAGGGTGTATGACCTGTCATCACATAAAATACTTTTTATGTCTTTATATCCAGTGGGGTTGCTTCATTTTGTTCTCATATTAAGAATTTTGAGCTTCTGCCATGTGTGAGTTTTGGAGATCCTGCAGAGAGGGATGGATATTTGAGTTGTTGCTGTCCTGCCTTGCCCTCAGACTCTGACCAGGACTGACCACAGTCACAGGTGTTGACTCAAGGACCCAAGTGGTTTTCAGGCTGACACCTCAGAATACTTAGCTGACTTTAGGAACTATGTTGGGTTACTTTAAAATCTACCCAAAGGAATTAATTCTGCTTATTATGGGGTCTCACTTGTATGGAAAATTTTTTATAATTTTTGAACTGAGAAAATGGTTCAAACTCTGATTAAATACATGGAATAAAAGATTTCAAATCATATCTAGGTATATTGAGAATAACTTTCATATGCTCCTGCTTTGAATAAATAATTTCACTGTGGTTTGTGATTGAATTATTTTCTTAGGTTAGGAATAAACAATGATTTTGTCAATAAATTGTCAGCAATTGAGTCTTACTCATCAAATGCATCGTTTTGAAAAAGCTGAAGGGACGAACTCTTAAACTTTGAATAATCCAGCATTTTACTCCCCTCATATATTCAAGCTTTACAAAAGTCTGGATGTTTTTGCTTATGAATAATAGTGTATTCATGGAAAAAATTCTCAACTGTCCCTTGAAACATCATTCCCTTTTTTAAAACTGTACAAAGACTCAGATTTCTATAAATGAACTTGCATTTATCATTTAAAGGATTTTTGACTGAATTTTTCTGAAAACGAAGGTTTGTGTTTAAGATAAAAAAAGGAGCTGTCAACTAGTATATATATATGGTCTTTCTCAAGTTAAAACTTGCTTATATCTTAATGTCTAAGGAGCATTAGAAGTACTTGTATATGCAGTCACAGAAGCACACATTGTGTATTATACTGGCAAGTTATCATTTATTTATCTTAAATCAAATGTGCCAAATGAACATACAGTAACAGTGCAGCTGCAGGTTACATTTACAGGGCTAAATGTGAGTATTCTTGTAAACAACTAGGAACCATTTTGCATTGATCAAGAATTTTTTGACCCAATAACAAAATATAGATCCAGCTCTTCCAGCATAGGCAGTGAATTTGCCTTACCCTTAATTAAATTAGATATTATGGAGAAAATGAAAATATGGAATCATTCTTAAATTACCACAGAACTATTTTGAAGACATTTTAAGCAGCAAATTTGTGATGTACTCTTGCAAAAGGAGAGGGTTTTTTGTTAAATGTTAATTGCTTTCTCTTTTTAAATTTTAAAAATCTTTAAAATAAAGTTCAAAATACTTGATTTTATTTTGTATCCAACCAACCTATATTTAAGTCAATATTGTTCTATAGCTGGAGACAGTGTGATTATTATTTCCTATCTCACTTCTAGGTGTACATACATTTATAAGAGATTATGTCACATTGTTAATACTAGAGTCTGATTTCTATACTGGGAAAAACCAAGTCTTACTGTATTTCAACATGTTTGCCAGTGACCTTGGAATGAGCAGTGCAGTGGTGTTATTTACTGCTATTAGAGATTTAAGGTGGAATGATCAAGAATTATTACAGAAGAATTTCCTAAGTCTAGTGACTGGGCACTAAAATAGTGAAATTCAGAGTAGATAAATGTAAAGTTACACAGGGGAAGAAACAGCTTGAGGTCCACATATAAAATTATGATCTCTAGGATTATTAATTGTCAGGAATGAGACCTTGGCCCAGTTATAAACAGTGCTGGTGAAAAGCATCAGCTTGGTGTTTGGTGACTGTCCAGAAGAAATCACTTTTTAGGAATTATTAGAGAAAGAATAGAAAAAAATCACATCCTATATCTCTGTATAAATATATTGTTCATCAACCCTGTGAAAGCCTTGCACTTTTCTGATGTCTCTCCCATCTCAGAAGGCTTATTTTGGAATTTAAAAGCCTTAAAGAAAGGAAATAAGATGATGAAATCACCTGCGTATTTGAAATTGGTAAGTGTGCTGGGACTTTTTGTTGTAAAGGAGAAAATTTAGATGGAGAATTCAAATATATTTGTATTTAGAGTATAGATTTTTAATTAGACTATAAGTATAAATATATTTAACATGACATTTGAAAATCCTAATTTACTTTTTCTTTATCGTGACTGTTTATATTTTCTTTATGGAAGCATACACTTAAGGGAAACATATTTAACTGTAACCTAACTCGATGACTTCATGTGGTGCAGATTATTCTTTAGCAGACGTCAATGGTAAAATCCAGTCAGATTAGAGATTGGAACATATACCTATACTTTCATGTAATAAAAATTCATTTAAAATTTTAGATGTAATCCTGTTCATTGCAGTCATGCAACATTAGTATTTGCTTCAAGGGGACTGCTCATTTGAATAAGAACATTATCCATAATCAGCAAGTCCTTTCAAAGTTTGGATCAATGTCAGGCTAAAAGTTCTCCATTCTTATCTCTTGAAGCCAAAGGAAGAAATGAAAAGAGAGGAAAGAATTACAATAGAGGTTCTTATCCCCTGGTTTAATCAAGTAAGCACTTATCACTCTATTTCACTTGAAAAGAGAAGAAGAACCTCACTTTGAATGCTCTGACCTTGTAAGTTAGGCAGGCTGGCCTGCTGTGTGACAGGCTCAGGAGATAACCTTCTGATTTCCCTTCCTGAGTTAAAGGACACACTTTCTGCAAAGGGAAAGGAAGACCGAGAATCTGGGTTGTATTTGCTTTAAGAAAGAGGGCAAACTGGTGGGAAGTGCACTGACTGATGTGAGAAAGGAGGGAATCTTCTGTTACTCCATTTTCCTGGATCTCTGGTTTGTGGCATTCTGTGCAAGGGTGTCAGTGGTACCTGTGAGAGACCACTCTGGCTGTTCCAGTGGTGTGACACAAAGACATTCCTTTTATCCAGGCAGAGCTCATGTCAACAGGAACAGAAGCAGAACCTTTCCAGTGTTTTCTGACCCTCTTCCTTGAAGCCTTCCTTGACTTCCTAGGTGGTTTTACCTTCTGTGTAGGGAAAAGTTGCATGTAAAAATGCAATTAAAATGAGCTTTATAAATTTAATATGCAGGATGTTTGTGTGTGTGTGTTTAAGAGAAAATCAATGTTCACTGCAGGCTGTGTAGAGTCACTGCTGGTGGCAGGGAAGCTGTAGCATCTTGAAGAGTTTTTATATATATCCCCACACTTCCAGTTGCTCAACCTGTACTGTCTGGTTATTTGGGAGGGAATACTTTATAGAGAATTGGAAGGAAAAAAATTCAAATAAATCCTTTTTCTTTGTCCTTTAAGCTGCACAGAAATATCAAATTGCATTTTGACCTTATCTATCTATGTTCATTTTGTTTTACTCTTCTGTGTAATTGAGGTGATAACCTCAGCCCTAAATACCCCTTGCATTTCCATCTTTTCAATTTCCTCTTCCCTTCTCCATACCTCAGTTACTGAAGGGTTTTTGTGGCAGAGAGTAATTTTAATTCCACTGTGCTTTGAGTGACCTCAGAGCTCAAATGCCTGTGCAACTTTATAGTATTTTCCTTGCTGCAAATAAATGCTGCATGGAAGGCTCCCTGCATGATTCAACATTATAGAAATAAAGATGTTTGGATCACAATGTGGTTTGCAAGGATTTAGTGAAGTAGTTGGCAGTTTTGTTCCTGGTAAGCACAAGTGAAGGGTGCAAGAAAGGAGATCTGTACCAACTGAGGGGATGGCAGAAGTACTGGAAAGGAAACAAGATTTGGAACTTTGCCACTGTTGATAAAACAGGAAAAAAAAAATGCTTGCAAATTCTGTGTATCTACTAAAATATTTGCTTAAAATTTTGCCTAGAGAAACAAGTAATTTTTCCCACCTACAGCTGATTCAAGTTGAAGTAGGTACATTTTTTTTACAATTTTGCACTACAACTTTACTCCCTGACCTAATCTCAAAATCATTTCTGCTAACGAATTCATCATTTTCAAGCTTTAGAGTCTGCTGTAATCACCGAGTCCATCTTATTATTTACAGGTTAAATCCTCTGGTAACAGTGTTACAACTTCTAATTAGAATTTAAGAATTAAATAATTGAAGTTCTGAAAAGTCTATTCCTTTTTATTAAATGTTCTAAAAAATTTTATCTGTTCATGTTAAAAGGATGTAGCATTTTCTAGATGGAGCTTCAATTTCCAGACTTTCTCTCTTGATTCCTTTATACCTTTTCAGATCTAAATGTCTCTCTATAAGAAATTAACAAAATTATCATGAAAATATATTACAATAATTTAATTTAAGTTTCCTATGCTGTGTCACCTCCTTATTCTACTCTTCCTTCCCAGATAATCATATATTTTATGAGATGGGCATTTAGACTTAATTTACAAGAACTTCATTGGTCCTTTTTCCAAAATACCTGAACAGAAAATAAGACCAAAATAGGAATGCAAGTGCAGAGGAAATTTGAAAAATTATCACAACAAGCCATTTTGCTGGAAAGAGACTTTCCTGTCTTTACTTATATCAAATTTTAAATGGCAGCAGATATACAGAAATCAGTTGAGTTCATTGTTTCCAGACCAAAATGGTAGGGGTTATTTTCACCATGTCATGATGGATCCACGTTGCTCTGGTTTGTGTTCAGGAAAAAAGGACTGTGTGGCATTTGAGGCTGTGCTGCTTTTGTTGATTTGGAAGCATTGCTGTCCATCTGAGAACACCTTGAAAGGGAACACAGCTTGCAGCTTGAACATGAAGCCTGAGGCAATTATGTTAGAATTATATTTACAGAATTAAAATAGATAAGGAGAAACAAATGAGGATTATTATGGTGTTTAGCTGATTGCCAGTTCCTATACTGTTTTAGAAATTTCTGTAAAATTCTTATCCCAGAAGGCTGTTGAACACAGCCTTTCAAAAGCACTGCTAATATTGGGCTTTCTCTCAAGTTGGTTTTAGGCAAGCCAGTCCTCTCCACCTATGACCTAATGGGAAAGAACAAAGGAGAACAATGCACTTGTATTAATTCTGTCTCTCAGAACAAATTTTAGAAGTTTACTTGTGAAAACCTGTAACCTTTTCTCTCTCTTTTAAATGCTATTTCTTGCCGACGAAGTTAATTTGGTTTTTTTAGCCTGAAAAGTTCTTTCCATGGCTGAATGAAAAAGTAGTTTTGGAGAAATTGGATATAAGTCATTATTTCACAGCAGGGTAGTTCCTTCTCTCATTTTTCCTTGCTGGTGCTGAGGTTTGGGTCCTGTTTTTTCCTTTTCCTTACAAAGTCTCTCAAGGTCTTTCAATGACTTCGAGGTCAAAACTTTGGTTAATGCTGGGAAAAGCATAAAAATGCATTGCTGTACATGTTATTACTGCATAAACAAGCAGTTTCTCTGTTACCATTTATTGACAGCTGGTGTGGCAGTGTTTTTTAGTCATATTTCCTAGAAAATTTCCTTCTCAAAAATTTTTTTTTTCTACTGCTTGAAAATGTTTCAAGCTTATTGCTTGGATGTTTCTGACCTCTGTCCTTGGAGCAATTCCATTCTGAGCCTCTCCTACATCTCACACAGTTTAGAAGCCAGCTGATAAAATTTCCTGGCATTTTTTCAGTTCAACTGCTTCAGCTCCTAGTGTTCAAAGGCTTGGGCTTTAATTTTCTTTTTGGATTCCTAGCAAATTGACTGGGATTTTTTGTGAATCAATCCATTACCCATGACTGCCTTGGGGATATCAGTTCCTTGCTGTATGAAATTTCATAGAGCTAGAGTTTGCTATTTTAAATTCAGTTTATACAAATTATATTATTTAATACTTCTGTTCGTTTTTCATGGCCAGCACTTTGAAAGCTGAAGTTATCCCTGTCTAGGCTGTTTGACAAACTACAGAGAAAAATGGGCATTTTACAACTGAGCAGGCTGTAGAAAACCAGTGCCCTAAACTTTGCTGAAAGTGTGGAGATAATCTGGAGATATTCCCTGAGTTGTTAATGCCAGAAACTCTAGTTTCATCCTCACCAAGGAGCTGAGCATATAACAGAGAAGATAAGCAGGTATATCTTTGTAGGGACAAAACCAACTCATGCATTGCTACTTCTTTAATACATCCAGAAGCAAAACCAAGACTTAGTGGGAGAAGCAGAGGAGGGGGAGGATGGCAGAATAGTTGCTCAGTTTTATTTAGTCCAAAACTGGGAGAGCCTTACAGATTTGGTGGAGTAACTTTTACCAGACCAATAAAAGCTATGGGCCTTCTTATAGAGAAGAACTGGTAACTGACACATGCTAAGGACAGACCTGATCAGCCAGATCAGAACCATTGTTAGTCATTATCACATTTTTTGCTTGGCTGAAGTCTTAGGGGAAAGAAGATCTTTCTTGGAATCTTCCATTTTCTTACACTAGTTATGTACCCTTGCAAGAGCTTTTGAGCTCTAAATTGTTTTCTCTGTTTTGGTACAGTGTTGGTTTGGAAAGTTTCCTTTATTCCACATAAAATTGTTATTTTCAATTACTTATTTCAAACACTTTCAGGATCATTTTATGAGATCCCCAAATGTCTGGGCTCCAGAAGGTTTATAAATCTCTGTGAGGCTCTTAGTCTTTTCAGAGGTATAATTGCAGATGGGCCCATCTGTTCCCATTTCATTTTCATCTTCCATGTTTATCTACCTCTTTTATATTTGGCAGGATATGGATGGCAGAGGAGTTCACCAACTGGTGTAAAGGTGGTAGAGCTTGATATTGTCAAGTCTGAAGAAAATACACCAAATTTTGAAACTTGAAAAATATGTTGTAATAAATAAGTAATAACTTCAAATTCAGAGTTTGTGGACAAAAGTGATGAAAACCTAAAAACCCAACTGGGGGCACAAAGATAAATTTATATATAATTTATTTAAAGGATAATATTTGTTTTTTTTCAAAGGAGCTAAATGTTATTCATCACTGCTGGACCTGAATGGTAGCACCTTTAAAGCAGTGTAAACTAACAGGGAATAAGAGGAACTCTCAACAGAACTCTTGGAAAATTTCAAAAGCCTGGACATTTTCCGAGCATCTTAGGTCAGGTGTTAGGTCAGGACACATTTGTGAAATAACACACTTGTAGGTCCCCTACATACATATTGGTATAAAACTTTCTTAAGCTGGTCCATACATTTTAAGATCTAAGGAGTGGTTTGGTTGGGTTTTTTGTAAAGATCTTCAACTAAATCCCCACCTTTGATAATAATAATAAAAAAAAAAAAAACGTTGTGAGAAAAGACAAAGTAGTTGCTGAGAAACCTCTCAGGTCCACCTGCCTTTGAGGACTGCCTTGGGTTGAGTGGCCTTTGGTGTATTTTTGCTCATTAATTAGCAGTGACAGGGCCTCACTGGTCGTGCAAAGGTGCTGAGTGTCCCTGTCCTGTCGGTGTGGGCACACTCAGGGCCAGGGTGATCCTCTCCTGTGCCCTCTGCAGGAGCTGCTGCTGTGGGTGGAGTGGAGCCAGAGGGCAGCAGTGCCTGGTCTGCACGGGAGAGAGAGGGCAGAACTCAACAAGTGAGGAACAGCAAAGAATCTCTGCCTCCCAGCTGACAGAACACCTGGGAACCACTTCTCCAGGTATGGCTGACTGCTTCAGCAACCCAAGAAATTTCCAGCATCTTGCTCTAAGTGTCCAGCAGGCAATCAGTGCCACCAAGGAATTTATACAAATGTAGTTTTCTTTATTCCAGCCTAGGATCCCACTCACATCACTCTGAGAAACTCTGTCAGAAAGTTTTATTCAGACTACCCTGAAAAAGCAGACTTGTCATAGAGGACGTAGCCCATAAATTTCCTCACTTTGCTCATGCATCTACATTTATATATAGTTAGCACAAGTTACATGTGAAACCAGCAAATATCTTGTGACCTTTCACTTTTGATAACCAAATTACTCATGAATGACAGAACCTTTAGCACATTATTAGCCATCCAATAAAATGTGTCTTCCTCATGTGACAGATAATATGTTTTTGGGGAGTGGGGCACCTTTCTAATTTTGCAGTCTTCAATATTGCCGTAAAATGTAACATAGTTGTTCTTGGAGCACAGACACATTGGTGGGGAAATTCTAAACAAGTAAAGTAAAAAATCCTCTCTCAGCTGATGACAGCTGGGGGGGAGGTTTGTTTGTTTCTCTTTTTGAGGTATTTTGGCACAACCTGTTCCAAGCTGCAAAGGGAGGAAGATCAGCAGATGGAAAGTAAGTGAAGCAAGTCCATTACATGATTCATCACTTGAATGTAACAACCTTCTTAAAGGATTATTTACTTTTTTTATGCTGCCAAAAAAATAAAATTCCAATTTCCCCCATTTCTTTGTACTTTGTGACATTGAGGGACCTCATGACAGAGGGGTACAGCATTAGTATTGTCTCTATTTTATGAGCTAGGATGGGATACATGGAGATTGTTGCCATGTCCAGCTACATGAGAGCTGAGTTAATTCTGTGAGGCCTTGGTGCTGTTATGCTGAACTTCCCAGGTGTTGGGGCAACATCCTGGCCTAAGGGTAGGCCCATTTTAGGCTCAGCTTGGGCTGATAGCCCTGCACTCCTTTTTTAGCAAGGATCAGTGAGAGCAGCCTTGAGAGGTCTGAAACAGGTGTGATTTGCTCAGATTCATCTTTCAGTTCAGGAAACTTCAGTTCACACTTGTGGAAGGGCATTCTGTGCAAAACAGTGCTCTCTATTTGTTGCACAAATATCCATCCCTTGGCCAACATTTGGACCAAAGTGCTGGACTGGAGGTACCTCCATCAGACCCCTGAGGACTGTTCTGAGGTCCTTATGCAGGGATTGACTAAAATGTGGCCAATGAGTCTGCTGTGCACTGCAGTGCCCTGGCAGACAGGCTGCAGGCTGTTTCTGCATTAGTCTGCTAAGCTCTGCAGCTCTCCCCTGTCTCAAGGGCTACACTTCTCACACCACACTGTTCTCTGATCAGAATGCACAATCCTCTGAAGTACATTTACAGGTTTTCTCTGCTTGCATATTTAGGTATGTGCACAGTCCTCAGCACCTTATAGTATTTTTTTTCAGATTATTTTTACTACCTACTCTCTTTTATAGTTACAGAATGGAAATAAAAGACATCTGCTTGAGGGCAATAAAAGGCATCTGCTTGAAGACTGTCATGAGTCAGATCCCAACTGAGTATTTCAGAGTCTTACCCTGGTCACCCATCCACTTGTCTCAGAGTGAATTGCCTTTCCTTCTCCCTCCTAGATCACTGGAGTGCCTCATTCTTGCAAGTATGCTTCCACTCTATTCTGCAAGCTTGAACATACAAAATATAAAATTAGATGGGTAAAAAAGAAATAAAATCACCAAAAATATACCTTTTCTTTTCAAGCACTCCTATCAAGGACCTCTTCTTTTCAAGGAGAGACTAGTTATTCTGAAATACTAACCTAATTTCATAAGAATTTTCTTTCTCATGAGTGGTTTCCAATTAATGCACAATATCACTGTACCAAGCAGCATTTAACCTCTCAGTAATTGCCACTAATGACACATAAATGCATCAGTAGTTTTTGTAATGGATTGAGTGATGGTTTTAACACTATTCCTGAAGTAGTTCTCTCCCACTTCTTTATCACAGAAAGATGATAAGACACATTCAGTGTTTCTAACAGATGACCTTTTCAGTTTTGGAGTTGGCTGATTATTTGAAGGCAAAGTTCTTGATCTTAACATATTAGAATGCTTTGTGCTCTATACAGACATTTGACATCCTTTATAGAGTATCTGTCTCACAGTCTCCTTTTCATCCCTGTAGCAATGGCTTTGTGACTTCTGTGTTTGTTAGAAGCCAGACTGAGGCCCTTACATGCATTGGTAATTTGTTGGGATTCAAGATAAGAAATATTAATTAATTTGGCAAAAACCCCTGTTATCTTGTCATGTGCTGAAGTAAAAATTGAATAAGAAACAGACTCTTTCTAATGGAATGGGATTATTGGAAATTATTATCAATGTGCAAAAACCATGTCTAAATTGAAAGAGTAGGTCTCAGGTGCTTCTATAAGGCATCACCAATTATAGTGTTAAAATCTCCATGATTGCCTCTGTTTCTGAGAAGATCAAATGGACTGAGAAGGTGCTTGGACTTAGCCTGGAAGGTAGTGTAGATTTTTTTTTTTTTTTACAGTTAACAAAAGAAGACTTAAACATATACTTTTAAAGATGTATAATTTTTGTCATTAAATTTATTCATTCTACATTAACAGGTTATGGAGATGCCAATTCATTGACATCTTCCTTGTTTCTGTGTAATGAAAATCCAGCTGTGAAGTTTCAGACTTCTGCATGCTGCCCTAACAGGCACCATTTAATTAATGCAACTCTGTCAGTGATGCACCTGCTGCAGGACCTTTCACTTTGGCAGTCTGCAGAGGCATAGAGTGAGTTTCTGCCATGAAAGACTGGGGTCTGTACATTGGCCAGGAAAGTTTTACTGTGCAGCATCCCTGGCTGTCAGTTCTGGTCCTCTCCACTGGAGGACAGTCTGCTGTAACATCCTGCTCCCTGCTCTGGCAGCACTGCTGGGCTGGAAGGGATCGGCCTCAAGTTCCTTCAAGGGAGGGAAAAACATTACCAGTCCTACAACAGAGTTCTGAGGTTCAAGCCAGAGGCATTAGAGACATATTTAAGGTTTTCCACAAAGGCAAAGTGAGTGCCTTCTCCAGACTCACGTCTTTTCCATGGTATTCGGTGATGGAAAATGTCATTAAAAATAAGAATCTGGCCACAAAATCCAGGAAAGCAAAATATCTCTGTAGAATTTGGGCAGATTTATAAAGAAACTATCCAGGGGTTGGCTGGCCAGTAAAGTGCTGAGAAGTGAAAATTATCCTTGTTGCTAAAACTGCTAGGAAAACTGAGGGAACCGAGAAAGAATTGAAGAGAGAGATGTAACTAAATACACTGTAAAAACCCACTATGTTTTCCTCAAGGCCCTGTTTCATCTCAAACTAATGAGAAAGAAATTCAAAGGCTTGGTAAAATTGGTTAGATCACAAGGACATTGCAACTTATTGCCTAGTGGTGTTTGTTTTAATTGTCAGCTGAGTTATAATTCTCCTTGCAGAATCTGTCCCTGTCCCAAACCTACAGAATTGGATGGAGTCTTTGAACCAAGAGTCTGCTGAGTATGGAGAGTCTATTTTTTAAAGTTTGTTTTGTTTGAGGGGTGTTAGCTTGTATGTAAAAATAGCATTTGATGTGCCTGAGTGCACATTTAAATATTTCATTCTCATCAAATGTCCTTCCTTACAGTTTTGTCCTGCAGCAAATGTGCATGCAAGAGCCTGAGGGTTCTCACTCTAATTCAGAGGGCACCATTGGGTTGTGCCCAACTTTATAGCCTGCATAGATAAAGGATAGTATAATGGTTGAATTAGTTGGATTTTAGGGATCAAAACACTTGAGTTCAAATATTAATGCAGATTTCCTCTCTAACCTTGAGTAAATCACATGTAATCTCAGGCTCCATTTCCTTGCCTGCAAGATGAGGGTGCTGTTCTGCTTGATAGGCAAGAACTGTAATGGCTGTGAGTATTTTTATAATGGAAACCATGAGTATCCAGATATTCAAACCTTTTCAGAGCCCAACACGGGCTGCAAACTCTGTCTGCCCTCTGTCTCCTCTTTGCATGAGGCAAACATGGATTTACAAGTTAAAATGCAGATTTGTCCTTTTAAATACTCACCCTAGTATCTCTGAAACATATTCATTCTTTTTTAACACTGTATCAGATAATAGGGGATAAAAAGCTCTTAGTGCTCCTTGTACAATCTAGACAAGGTTTTGAATATCTTTCATGTAGGAAGAATTTTTCTAAGATAGCCTAAAAATTAATTTTAGGCAAACAAATGATAAGTAAGGAGGAGAGGTCCTGCAAATGGGTCCTAAGGAACTGATGCAAGTACTGGAGTGGTTTCATTTTATCCTACATCTACAAAGAGGGATTTATTGTTCTTTCCTTGCTTCTCCTTGTCAATGACAAATAAAGAGTTGAGAGATAAAAGTTTATCTTAAGAACCTCAATTCAGTAGAAAATTACACCTCAAGGTAAAGGTAGACTATTAAATTATTTTCAGACACAATTTTTTATTCTAGCATTATTCAATATTGCATACTCAGACACTGTACTGAAAAAAAAAAAAAAAAACAACCAAAAAACAACAAACCAAGAAAAACAAACCCATCCTAAATTGAAAATTGATTCATCTTCTAAAGGAGAAAATGGTTTCCAGTAGTTGAAAGGATGTCATTTTCTGCTTTGGATCTTCTATTATCATGGTCATATTTCTTAATACATGCTGTCTTGACAGAGTGTTCCTGAGGTCCCCAGAAATTGCTACAGTTTGCAAACACTTTTTTTTTATTAGCACATTCCAGTTTCACAAAGTACACTTGGCTGGGTATGTGATAGTATGGGCAGTAGCTGTAAAATACCGATTTTCCCTGTCATCTCAGAGCAGTTTCATTCCATCAGCTGGCATGTCAGATGTGTCCTTTTCATGTGTTTGGCTGGGGGAAGAGTTTTGAGGCTGCCACAAAACTTTTTTACTGGACTGAGAGGTTCAGGAGATACCAGGTCCTTATTTAACTCTTGTTTTAGAAGTTTGTGATGTTTGATATACGTGAGAGGCATTTATGGTCCCTCTTGTCCCAGAGATACATCAGCAAAACATTCAACTAAAATATCAGATGCTTCTCAGAAGGCAATATGGTATTTTGTTCCAGCATTTTCATGTGTCCCTAAGTATGTGGAAGGAGGAATTCTTTTTGAACTACTACTGAATTACAGAAGTTTTCCCTGCTCCTGTCAAAGAATGGTTGAAATTCCAACATGGAATTTCTTTTCCAGATCACATTGACTCTTCCACTGGACAGTGACCATTTTTGGTTGGCTCGGGTTTGGGCTGCACTGCAATGTACAGAGGAGCTTTTTGTGTGGCAGTATAAGGAAAATTATTTGCATTTTTGACAGGCAACAGGGATGAAATTCTGTGCTAATCATAAGAGCAGCTGTATCATTTGATATCAAAAGCCAAAACCCTTTTGCTTTATTTGCATGAACAATCAGTTTTTGAAGCTGTCAAATGATGGACATTACTGTAAAAAGGCAAGTACTCCTAGCCTGAAACTAGCAAGCAAAGAAATACGTAATATAAACATGAGACTTGTACTCCTTTAGAAAACTGTGCTGTATAGAAATGATAAGCTTCCACACCACTATTGTAGCAATTGTTATACAGCATGACCAGCAGGAAAAAGACACAGTGGAGGTCACACTGTCAGAAATAATCAAAGTTAATAACTCTGTCAAAAACCCAACCCAAACAGAATCAGTTTCGAGACCCAATATACCCTAATTGGTTTCTTTCTGTTTCTGTCCCTTCAAATATTTGTTTATGTCTTCATATTATCATGTAAATCAATCTTATCCATATACTCATTACATATATACACATGTATGTGTTAGAGACATATAGACATATATGTTTCATAATGAAGCATCTTGAATTCCTGAATGAAAGTTAATAATATCTCCCAAATAGTTTTTCTTTCTCTATAATTCATAGGAATCTCACATGTTACTCCCAAATAAGCAGTAGAATCCTATTTTCAGTTAATACAATGACAGAACCCTGTTTATTTCAGCAGGAGAAGAATTGATTTGCAAACAAAACAGTTTCCTAGTTTTCAAATCACTGGCTTTCTTCTTCTAGTTTTAAGCTTCATTTATTATTTTCTTACTGTTTGAATAAAAATCCATTGTATCAACATGGACAAAATTATAGATCAATTTGATCTCTTTAAAAATAATTTTCACAAGTATTAACTTAATCTTTGGAAAACATGAGTTCACCTAATGCATTCTAAAATCTGAGTTAGTGTGATGCAAAGATAGCCAGGTTTTATGTGTCAGTCTGAAGCCTGGAAAAAAACTTCTGTGTACTTTGGAGCTATTTATGCAGAAAGTAAATATCAATGAATTGCCGCCTATGGAGCACAATTTACACAATCTTTTAGCTGCATTTTCTTCTATAAGCAGTCTATAACGTCACAGTTTTTAGTTCATTGTTGATACGGTGAGGTGGATGAATACACTGAATGTTCAGGAGAGGCCAGGACCCAAAAGAAAAAAAAACCACCCCAAAACAAAACAAGACAAATAAAAATATTAAATCTGTATTTCAGTTAGACAGCTGTGCAAACTAAGTTTTTCTGAACTTCCTTCATTGTCACCCATATATATTTACATAATTCTTCTCAGGGAAAACTTGGCAGAAAGGTTATGTCTGTTTCCAATTCTATTCATTCCCAGCACAAGCATGGAGAATGTATTTCCAGATGTGCAGAATGGAGAGAAACACAATGGTTACTTATGGCAATTCCCAACATGTGGCAAAAGAATTTACTTGGATCACCATAGGACAAAGCAACTAAGATAATAAAAGGAGTAATAGTAAAAAAAAAATAAAAAATCAAAGCAGGATTATAGTCTTATAACCTAGAGGTTGGAAAGCTAATAAAGCTTACAAGGAGAGAACTTAAAGTCACTGAAAAAATTAGGCACTAATTAGACTAATTGCGTGCCAATCCCTGCTGAGATGTTCTGCAATGATCCTCTTCCTCATTTGTCATAGTGATACCAATATCTACAAATCTGTGTGAAACAGAAAATGCTTTTTCTTTTGTGCCTTGATTATTGGGAGCCATATCTGTTGTCACCTCATAGCAGAGAAAAAGCCACATCACAGGACTTTGTTTTTCCTGATTGTTTCTGATAACCACTTGTGTTTGAATTCTTTGGGTTTCCTTCCCAGTCTAGGAAATGCCATGATGAAGACCTTGGGTTATTAAAGAGAATGTTGTGTTTCATTTGCAATACGTTTGTTGTGACCTATACAAACACCTAAGGTTGTGACTCCAATATAATACACTCACAAAAATAATTTTTAAAAAGTAAAATTAAAAACCCCATGAATTTCTATGCTGGTTTACATGGTAATAATTTTACAGTTCTCCTAAGAGGCATCTTTCTGACTTCTGATCTGGTTGGTCACTTTAATACTTTGCAGTGTTACCCTCTTGCTTCTTTCACCTTGTCAAAAAGCTGTGCTTTCTGCAACTAACAAACAGGGTGTGTTTTAATGACTTAATGATACCTCTTCCAACCCTAATTGTTTTAATCGCTGCAATCATGGCACTGTAACACCTGCAATTCAGAGTTCATGTGAAATATTAAATAATCTGAACCTGTGTAGAGGGCTGTCAATAGGTCACCTGTAAGATGTCCTGCTCCATTCCAGCCCTTTCTACAATTCTGGTGAGAAAGAAGTTGTCCATAAAGAATTCCCTCAGAATGGGCTGTGTGATGTCAAGTAAAGAATCTGATGGTGTTCATGTGTGTTATAACAGACTGTGCTCTCTGCAGCTCCACCTTTGCCAGCAGGATTGCAAATAAAATGAGTGGAAGGAATTAATTTATAAATTGAGTGGCATAAGATAATTTCCCAGAAGAATTTACATTAATATGGATTAGAATTTTTTACCTCCATAAAAGTTGACAGAGATTCTGATTTCTATTAGGAAATCAGAATCCTGATTTCAGGCAAACCAAACCCCAGATTTTATAATGGTTAAGTTCTAAAGGCAAGTGTCCAAACATATTACTGAAGAATTTCTTTGCTTAAGTGGTAGCAATCTTCCTTCATGACAGAGAACTGGAAGAGCAGAGCAGCTGTCAGTCTGAGATGCAATCAGTCTCCTACAACATATGCTTCATGACATGCAGAGAGTGGGACAGAAAATAAACATCATGGAGATTCTCCTGGCTGAGAGAACATGCAATACAGAAAAACAGACTGGCTAAGTAGATTTATTTCAACAGTTAGAGAAGTAAAAGTTTTTCACAAAACTCCATTTCAGGCTCCATACTCTGAATAATTTCAATGGCTTTTGAGGCTGATACTAACCAAAATAAGAATAATGTTCAGTAACAGAAAAAAAATAGATTTTTTTTTTTGACAGCAGAAAATAAAATAGATTTTGTTTCGACATTCTTAAACTGTATGTTTCAAGTTTTCATTTTGCTGTGGCATTTCAAAATAATATTTAATTAAATTCAGTGTCTAAGCAGTCAGAATTTAGAAAAAATATTTTGACAGAACACAATATTTTGTCAAATTTCAGTGTGGTTTTTTTCACTAATACATTTGGGTAGGAAACAAAAGCACAGGTTTTGTTCAGGTGTAATCCAAGCAGATTGTTTTCTTTAAATGTTTGCCTCTTCACACCACTCCAAGTAAGCAACAAGTTCATTTTATAAATGTTTTTACTGGGCACTACTCAGTGCTAAACATAATGGCCAGACCTTAGATTAAAATTTCCCATTGTTTTCTTTGATACCTAATTACAAAGTGAGTTTTAATAAATTTAGTAAGTAAATTTAGAATAAATTTCTTTACTATAGAAGGGTTAATTTTTGTTTCAGTGCAGTCATGGTAACAATCTCAGATAGATTTGTTGCTGCTGCCAACTGTGTAATGAAACTGTGAAAGTATACAGTCAGGAAATTTATATTTCTGTTAAAAGTCTAAAAGTTTTAAGCTGCCTGTCATAATATTGACTTTTTTCTAATAATATCTGCTTTGGTAGAGATTAAAGTAATGTGGATCAATATATTTTGTAATATTTATGTCTTGCACATTGTCAAAATAGATCATAAAAATTGGAGAATAATACAGCAGAGTAATTGATTTCCTTGTCTATTAAATTTGCAGAATAAAGCTCCTCATGGTACAAGCATCCTTCCTTCCTTACAGGACAATAGTGTCATATGTGTTGTAGTCCAGCATCCAAGCTTTGCTTACAGAAACAGCCTTTAATATTTTTTGAAGGTAAAATACATTTTCTTAGGTCTCTAGTGGGTTTCAAAGGAACCACTCCTACCTAAACTCTGTATGAAGCTCTTGCCTAGAAATTTGATTAAACCCAACACCAACTCTAGTGATCTAAATAATATTATCACCAATTGAAGATCAGTGTATCAATTTGGGTTTGAAGGAGGATGGCAGCCGGTAACTGAATTCTGCATTGTACGTAGATGAATGACACTCAGTTCTTCCCACTTCCCATAAGCATTATGTGTGATCTCAGGGTGCACAAAGACAACAGTAACACACAGGTAAGTACTGCAGTACACTCATTTTCTGGAAGGTGTCCTGGCAGCAAAATGAAACACGATCCCGGCAGCTCTTCAGCAGTGAGCGTTGCCTTGGCTGTGGCATGTGTAAGCAGAGAAGCCAAGAAACGATGTGCTTTTCACCATGCACCGAGACACTGCTGTCACAGAAGTCTGCAGTCTGTCTCTAGTCAATTCCACTCTCCCTCAAACACAGAACTTTCAATAGTTAAACAAAACTCTAAAAAAAAGTTCAGGCTTGTGATTGTCATATGTGTTACGTAGTTAGTTAGCTACTCAAAGAACTGTGTTTTTGTCATGACAAATAAGAGCAGGCAAGAGAGGCAATTAATCTTAACATTTACAGACTATCTGTATTTTTTAACTTTGAGTAAAAGAAACTTGTATAACTTGTTTCTTCTAAATGAAAAAAAAAAATGTTCAGGAGTTCACATAACAGAACTCGAGCTGGTTTAGGTGCCTGAACAGTGTATCTAACAACATCCATTAACATTTATAGCTTTGAAGATTGGGTCCATTGAACAATTTCCTTGTGTACCTGTATCCCTAATTATATGTGCATAAATCTTCATAGGGGTGATTTCTTCCTTGGTTTGTACTTAGGCATTTTCCCAGCTCTGAATTTTGGAGAATGGTGTTCCTAGCAAGACAGGGTGCATCAGAGTAGGTGGTGTGTTGTTATGTGCAGGGCACATTCCACTGCTCCGTGGTATCCTAGCCTGCTTTGCTAATTTTCAAGACATTGGATTTGGTCTTTGACAGGCCTTTTTAAAGGGTAAATTTAAAAGAAAGATTCTAGTTGTTAAAGGGTTTGCTCTTTCTTTCAGTCAGATTGCATCTGACTGCTTTCCAGTGTTCCTGAAAAGACCTGATAGCACAGGCTCAGCAGGCTGAGGTCAACTGCTGGCAGCCAGGATTCAGGTAAGAGTTCCTAGCAGCATAGAAAAGCAGATTCCAACATTAATTAACAAATGGAACATTAGTAAATACAGTTTCTGTGTAAGTATCTCCAGCTTGCTAATTTTCAAATTATTCATTGTTTATTTAGCGTACTTCATTGCCAGTAAGACTTTTCCTTTAAATACAAGTTTATAAGGCAAATTATCCAACTGTGAAATTGGAAGCTCAACTGTTTCAGCCCATCCCAATTTTTTTTTTTTAATTTTAAATATTCTCCTACAGTAATCTGCACTTGTCTTTATAGTGCCTACAACTGAAAAGGATTATCTAGTCAGAATACATCAGTATATAATAAATGTGCTTCATTTCTTGCGCAGTCCTTACAGCTGACAGCCAAAATGAATGTTTGTCTCAGCATTGGCACCACTGGTACTTTTGTACAGACTATTTCATGGTCCATTGGACCCTAAAGGACATTGTTTTTAAAGGCATATTATCAAAAGGGATGAAGCATGCCATCAGAGTGCATATCAGTATGTACTGAACTTAAGGGCAATAGTATTGCTTAGTTGATATTATAAGGCTCTCTACTCAAAATGTATTAAAAACTAATCTTTATACTTCTCAGATTCTATAATTATTTTTTGCTTAACCCATAAATACAGGTCATGCAAGGCCCTTGTAAGTCTTCAGTAACTTTGAAAGAAGGACAGAAAAGTGCTTTATATTCAAGTAATTTATCCTTTCTGGATGTATATAGAAAACCTACTCTCACCACAGCTGTTATACTAATGGGCTACAGTGCCACATTAATTAGCTGTGAAAGCAGCACAGCTCTGAATCCCATTTTGCTGATTTATATGGGAAAAAAAAAAAATCTACATTCCTTTAAAAGTATGCAGATTCACTGTTAAGGATATTTCCCTGATGTAATCAGCTTTCTTGGAAACAGCTACTGAGCTGCACAATGCAAATTTCTGAACCTCAGAGTGGGGGTCTCATCAGAATATTCATTGGTCACCTCCCAGCTGTGATAAGATTGTGTGGGCAGTGCCTAATCTGATCCCGACTGCAGCAGTGCTCACTGGGTTAGAGGCTGCACGGTCCTGACAGCTTAACTGTCAGATAAATTGCTGCAGTTATAGCATATGAGCAAGCCCATAAGCTGATCATATTAATATTACAAAAATCTGACACCAAAAACTAATAATGTTCTTTGAGGCATCTGGACAGAAGCAAAATCTAATCTTGTCTAAAAGATCTCCATTAGCAGTAATCATTCTGTAATATGATCAGCATATTCTTGTCAAAGCAGATAGTGCTATGCAGCGTTAGGAAACCTGATTAAACATGGCATGCTGTTCTAAAATAAACCTTCAACTTTGGGAATCCAAGCCTGCTGATTATGCTGGATTTGTTGGTTAAAACATGTCCAAGCCATTTTCAAAATAGCTTTTTCTCATGATTCATTCTTAGTAAGGGAGAAATACACAGTAGTAGAAAAAGTATCAAAATCAGAGGTTGGGTCCTATAGAATTTGAACTGCTTGACCCCAAAACATCTGAGAAGAGTTAGGCCCTTAGAATAATGATCTCTTATTTCTCCCAGATAAATGCAGTTTTCGACATCCTTTGCTTTGTGATACTATTGCATAATCAACCAGAGTCCCTTCAAGGATGCACATTCTTATAGCTGAAGAATAAACACATCAAGGCACATCAGGCTGTCTACTTCTTTGTAAAAAAGAGGCTTTACACTTTGCTCTGAGCCTTTGAAAGTTTTTTGACGATTTACTGGAAGTTTATTCTGTGGAACATTTGGTCCATGATGCTCTAATCTTCCTTGCAACCACAGAAGTTAATGAATTTAAAAGTGGGAATAAACCTGGGCATCAAGCACCAGGCATTTTTTGTTCAATGTTGTTGATGTGGTCCAGGAAAATCCTATGAATGATGATCTGGAGCAATGCAAAATAGATAAAGAGCTGTAATTTAGAAAGCATGAGAATGAGGTTTTTGTGTAGTTGGGGATTTTCTGTTTTGGTTTGGAATTTTTTGTGCTTTTGTTGGCTTTGGTTTGTTTTAAATATATATATTTATTAAAAATTATTTAACTAATTCTTCTGTAAAATCTCTCAAGTACAGAAGAATCCAGCTGCACTCCCAGGAGTGTTCATTCAAATGCAGAACACACAGACTCAAATTTAAATTGTAATTGGGAAAATATTTCCCCAGCTGTGAACTGGTTTCCTTTTTGGGGTTGTAAAAGGATCCAGACAGATCTGAGGAGCTGTAGTCTGCAGCATCTCAGTTCCTTAAGGCTGAGAGGGTTTTTGACAGGCTGTAATTACAGCCTGTAGGTGTTTACTTTGGCTGGAAAATTACTGAGCACCTTTAACAGCTGGCAGCAGCAGAGTTTCTCAGAGAAGGAAAAGGTGCAGCAGATCAGGATGGTGGTTTGTGCTTTCTTGCACGGAGGAGCTGAGCTGTGGCTGGCTGGGGACTCTACAAATAATGATGAGGTGAAATGGGAGGAAGAAAATGCATGTTGTGAAAGACTGAGGTTTGTTTTGTTCTTGGAAAATGAGGAGTTGCAACCTCTTGGGTTGCATTTCAGAGATGGAGCCAGATGGACCCATTAGTGCACCTGTAGCTGGATGAGTGAAAATGCTGTGCCCTGCATGACAAAGGGGCCGAGTTAGTGCAGACCTCTGCTATCTCAGAAGGGTTTGGAGTGCTGGGAAGAGCTACAAAAGAAGAATGGCATGATTTACAGACTTGAAGTAGGTTGTGGAAGTCTGAAGAGAAGATGGAAATAGCAAGATGTTCTTGCTTCTATGTAACATGAATTAATTAAGACAAATTCACTGGTAGTTTTATTTGAGAACTTGACAGTAATTGCAGGGTTAGACTGAGGTGAGAACAAAGCAGTGAACCCAGTGACAAAGGCTTTGAGAAAGTCAAAAAATACAGTCTTGGATAAATACCCACACATAATGAAGAGTCTGGTTCCAAAATACAAGTGAGATAATTTTGTTATTTTTTTGTGATGTAAAGACAAAGGCAGCAACCATCAGATAGAAAAGTAATGTACCTTCAGTATTTTTTTTCTCTCTCAGCCATTTTGAACTGAACATCAAACATTTTTTGTTGTTCCTCTGATCAAAAGCACAGTTGTTACATTGGGATAAAGTATTTCCCAGTATTTATCCTTGTAAAGTGAAATATAGGGCTAAGTGTTGTAAAGTCTCAGAAAATTAAGTTTAGTTTCTCCTGGCACGACCTTGTCTAACAGGATGAGCATCTGTATCATGATGTTATACTGTCCTCATGAGAGAGATGCCTCGTTTTTACAGCAGGAAAGCTTCTTCCAAGGTGAAGGATGTTCAGTGCTGAATCATAAATTCAGCAAGCCTACTCTGTCACAAGAAACAAATTCAATTTTACAGTAAAAATTGTACACTGAGTATCTGTGCTTCTAAAATGAAGATGGGCTGGTGATAAATGAGATCAGGGCAATAGATGTCAGACCCTCTAAATTATATGGACTGGACTGCAGATAATACCAGACACACACTTTGAAGTGGAAGGAAATGAGAGTGTACTCACTTGTGTTAATATTTGTGTGCTAATTATCTATTAAGTTGTGTGTATGAAACAGATGAAAAAAACTTCATTTTTCTCCCTGCAGTGCCCAGCCCTGGCTCACAGGAGAAGCAGGGATTGCTGACCAGGGCCAGGATGCCCACCTGGCACATTTCTGCCCCTTTACAAGAAGCAGGAAGGCAGCTGCCCCTCAGACACCCCTCGGTCAGTCTGCCTCCCATGCTGGCCAGCCTGCAGACAAACTCTTGCTCAGACTGTGCCAAGAACCAGTTTTAACCTCCCAGTGCAGTGGCTTACTTTTTAAACATTTTTCCCTGATGGTGCAGCCCTTAAAAGTTAAGCTCATGAAGTACATCATTTAAACATGATTTCAAACTAGAAATAATGTTTCAGTAACATCTTATTAGAACTAATAACTCACTCGTATAATGAAATTTTAACTCCACAAACAGTCAAACTGAATTAATACCAAGGAGCAGAGATACTCAAACAGAAAACCCCATTTATTTCACTTTCTCCTCTGTATGTACAATGCAATAATTTCCCCTTATTAAGGCAGTAAATTTCAGAGGAATTAAAATTTATACACAGTGAATAATATCTTAAAATATCATTGTTTCTTGAATATTTTCAGTGAGAGAACTATCGAGCAAATCTTTCCCTGGAAGATGTAGATGCAGAAATTGAGCTAAAAAAGCATAGTGTGCCTTCTGTTGTAGGAAGATGCTGATACTGGCTTCACAGGTATTTATTATGAATACACAGGAACATATTTTTACATTTCACTTGAAAATTTTGGCATTGTGAGAAATTCAGTGAAACATGTTCTTGGAATTACTATATTGCACTGCATCCTGGACTTCTGGTAATGTTTATACTTAAAGTGGTCTTCTGATTTACAGCTATCCAGAGATGCAAGAGACTGCCAAAGATGCTAAGCCTGCACTAATCAGCACAGATGATGGGTGATTTTGGAGATAAAACTCTCTTGGGAGTGACCATGTCAGTGTGCTGCTGCTGTGAATCATCTTTAAAACCTTCTCCACTGAGCGTGAAGGACATCTCCTCAATTAAGGGATTTGGTGGTTTGCTGAAGTCAACGCTGCTCTGTTCAGCTTTGTACAGAAGAGAAAGTCTACTGGATTTCAAGATACTGCAATTAAAGGTAACTCTGACTGAAATTCTTCCTCAAAAATATCCTGTCTTTAAAATGTGTTAAAAATTGATTATGTATGTTTTCTGTAAAGAGTTTTCTACAGCTTTTGAAAGTTGAGGAAAATGCCACCAACCCTTTCTTCCCATTAACTTGTGTTTCCAAAAAGGATGGACAATAAATCCTTTCAATCTTGCTGGATAAATAATATGAAAGAGTCATTTGACCTCCTGACAGAACAGAGCTGCTCAGTGTGCACTCACAATAGTGTGTGCCCAGGCCAGAGAGGTTTCAGTCAGTGGTAATTGCTGTGTCCTACAGGCAGGAGACATCGTGACTGATGCTCTCTAATACAGAAACCAAGAGAATAGGAAAGGCACAGTTTGTGATGGCAGGAGCTTCCCATTCTTGTGCTGTACCTCTTAGAACTTCTCATAACCAGAAGTTGTCTTGATCTTGTGAGCTACAATCCAATACTTTAATTGTGCAAGTGTTTGACACAGAGCACATACAGCTAAGCCAGGCTGGGCTCTGGGACACTGAGGAGTAGCCCAGGTATGTACAAGGGAAAAAAAAAAAAAAAGAAAAAAAAGCACTTTTATATATTTTAATTAGGCAGAATAAAATCTGGCTAAGAATAATTTAGTCACCTGAACTGCCATTGCTGAGAATTACCTAACAAAATTTATAACTGTCCTTATGGGCTGTGTTCTAAATAAACTAATAGAAAACAAGGGAACTAAATGAGAGCATGCTTCCCATGTATCTCTCACACCTATCCAACCAGAAGCAAAGTTTTTGGAAATAGAATAATCCCAAGGGTCAGATTTTCTGATGACCAAGATCTCCCAGCAGCAAAACACCTGTGATTTGGTGAACACTGAAAGACCATCAGGGTGAACACAGATTGGAATTATCCATGGTTGTTAAGAATACATGAAATTTGTGGTGTGTCTGTGTGTGTACTAGTTAAAAAATATTATGATGCTGAAACCTCATAGTTGCTGGTGAATCCTTTCCTGGTATTTTGAGAAGAGTCAGAGGCTAAAAATCTCAATCTTGATCTGAATTTCCCTAACTTTCAGAAAAGTATTATAGATCCTCTCTCTATATATATATATACACACATCTATATATGTGTATATATATATATATGATACTTTCAACTCTATTNCTCCATCTTGATCTGAATTTCCCTAACTTTCAGAAAAGTATTATAGATCCTCTCTCTATATATATATATACACACACATCTATATATGTGTATATATATATATATGATACTTTCAACTCTATTATTACTTAATTTGTGTTTAAATTCTTAGAGAATTTATTCTTTGTGTGCCAATTTTAGATTTTGTTTAAATAAAATCAAATCAAACTGTTTTTGAGAAAGGGAAAATACTTTGCCTAAATTGCTCTTTTGTATTTTGTTTTTGTATGTGAACAGAAATAAACATGTAAAAATAGCATGCTTCATTATAAGGGGAAGAAAGAGGGATGAATATAATTTCCTCAGGAAGAAAATGCTAGTTATACTACCAGATCTTGAAATTATGAACATTAAAGCATTTTTATACTAATTCAACTTCTTAGCAGAAAATTGTCTTTGTGAGTAGTTAAAGTGAACCTTTTTCAGTGGGCCAGATGGGCTAACATGACAAAACAGCAAAAATTGCAAATGTGTTATTCATAATTCAACACCCAAAATGCTGGAATAACCAAATTCTTGAGAAATAAAATTACTTAATGTTTTTCATTATTTTAGTAAAGACTTGTGGTCCAAAGGTTATTTGTAATTGCTTTTGGAGAGTTTACTTTATATTACATTTTCCCCCTTTATTTATTTTTTCTTTTCTTCAGAAATAGAGAATAAAGACTATTCCAGTGAAGTGAAACTAAGCTAATACAAAAGTTAATGAAATTATTTAAGAGTTCGTGTTATAACTTCCAAAATAAAAGTGATTCAGAAATATTTTACACATTTTCAGAGGATTGTTGGATGTTTTGAAAAGGCAAGAAGTTTAACAAACTGACTCAAAGGAAGTAGTTATTAAATGCTATGCACCTACAAGGGACTTATTACACCACAGAGTTTGGCATTTGTTTATTTCTAAAAATTGAAATGTGGGGAAATTCTGTGCTTGTTTTGGGGTTTTTTAAACTACTTTCCCTGTCTGAGGTCTGATGCTGAAGTCTATCAAGCTCAACTTGATTTTTTTTTCAGCAGTCACAGTGATGGCAACGGCCAAGGGACCATTTCTGAAAAATATACCTAAACTAACTTGATGTTTGAAGGTAATAGAATAAGAATTCTAATATTGCAAAAGACTCTCTGTAAAAGACCCTGTGAGATGCATGTCCCTGGAGCCCCTGGAGAGACCCTGCCTCCCAAAGAAGAGGAGCCAGCTCCAGGTATGTTCCTGCTCAGGCGGGGCTGGGGGCACAGGGGTGCTGCTGCCAAACAGATCTCTGCCTGTGAGAGCAGAGATGCCCTGGAGCTGCCAGGTCTCTCCAGGGGCACAGGGACAACTCCAGGAGGTGGGGACACCCCTCCCTGTGCCCAGCTCCTGCAGCAGCTCACAGCCAGGGCTGGGGGGGTCCCCATTCCTGCTGGGGGCAGCTGGGGGGTCCTGGAGGCTCCTGTTGGGAAGCAGCCCGAGGCTGGGACAGAGCATCCTCCTGAGGGCTACTTTGGAGCAGCACAGAGAGGAGAAGACCCTGGGCTGGGCCTGTCCCTGTGTGCAAGCTTTTAGAACCGTGTAATACCCATTTAAATACGAGTATTCCTATGAAAAGAAATAGGGTTCAATTCACATTCAAGGGATGTCTGTTGCCATAAGTTTGTTCAGAACCTTTTTTTTTTCCCCATTCCGTGAGTACTAGAGTTTAATGGAGTTAGGAAAGAGTGAAAAGCTTGATTGTAATGAAAATAATTTTAATGAGTATATCAAATGAGTGCAATTAAAATCTAGATACATAAATAATATGCTGTTCTAATTAAAGAGGGCTTTTTTTTCCTCCAGAAAATACATACTAAGGGAGTTTTGTGAGTTTTTTTCTATTCTGGTTTTTAAGATTAATTGAAAACATAGGCCACTCCACACTGAGGAAAGTATAATCAAGAAATTTTTTTTATTTTACTAAAAGTTCAGTAGTTACCCAATGGTCTTTTTTATCTTTTGTACTGCAAAATTTTATTTTTAATAAAGTATGTCTATATTATCTTCATTAATGCTCCAGCTGTTTTGGTTGGTTAATATTCATAGCAGTAAGTCATCATTTCTTGATTGATAAGTGATTGAACTAATTCAGTAAATTTATTTAGTCAGAGCTCCTGTTGTCTATTAGTGTGCAGGAGACTACACAGGAGGAGAGAGGGAACATGGAAATAGAAAGAAGAGATATCTCTCCTTGCAGAGCCTTGTTAAAGAGTGTGGGGGATTTTGTCTGGGCAGAACTTACAGCAAGATGAAGTGGGAGTTATTGTGGATTTAAATCAGTGCCCTGAGGCCTCCCACCAGGACAGGTGACATCCTCACCCTTCTCTAGGCTCAGCTGCATCATTCAGGACAGAGGCCATGAGGGTCACATTTCTTATGTATCCCAAACCTGGAAAATTTAGTAACAGCATGAAGTTGATAAGTGATGAAAGTTTTAGCTGGTGCACCAAAATCGACTCTCCAGATTCATTACATTAATGTGCTAATAGATTTATCGATCTAAATGTTATTTTTTCTGTCAAAAATCAAAATTTTAGAAGGTTGTCAAACAAATTAGTGGCTCTCTGGCTTATTTTTATATCCATTCTGCAAAGTTTACTGATTGAGTAGCGTAGTAATGACACATTTTGTTTTCAAAAGTTCATGGAATTATAGAGATGAGATATTGAAGGGTTTATCAGTTGTATTAAGTTAGTAATGAGCATTTAAGTACAGGATTGCTGTCATGCATACAAGTTATATATATTTCCACATTCATAAGTCAATAATCATACTCTGATATCTAGTTCTGATCTTATGCTGAAAAAGCCTCACTGTAGCCTCAGATGCCACAGCATTGCAAATTCTGGTACATTATGAATAAGAGACAGAGACTACAAGAGGGGCTTAAGGACAGTTCAGATTCAGAGATGGGTTAGAGACAGAAATCGAGAAAGGTTTCTTTGTTTATTTGTTGGTGCATTCCGTGACCAACATGAACTGGGTGTGCAGAACAGACCTGTCAGCTTTGTGTGGGAGGCAGAGGTGCCAAGATATTAACAGTAGAGATCTTGCTAATTTGCAGAAGGAAGAGTTGACTATCTATATGTATTTTTATTTCAATTCATGAACTTTGAAGCAAATGGAAGAGGTAGAGATAGGCTCAAACTGAGGTAAGGATGAGAATGCTGAACTCAATGTGCCATGGGAGTCTGCCCTGTCCCTAGTAAATAAATGCCTGCTCTCCATGGGGAACTCTCAGAATGAAATCTTCCCCTTGCATTAACTCCAAAAAAAACCCCAAACCAAAACAAAAAACATGCACAAAACAAAAAACCACCACAACAAGCAAACAAACAAAACCCCAAATAAACAAACAAACAAAAAAACCCCACTGCTCATCCACTGTTCTGAAGGATTTTATCCTTGAATACTCTAAGCTCCACTGAGTGAGGACTTCAGCTGGTTGCCTTTTCTAGTCACTCTGAACAACTCCAATTGCCTGAGGCCAGCACTCCTGTGAGCAACAGGGAGATTCATGCTGCAGGATTCCCTAGCAATGTTGTGCTAAGGAGCTTAGCTAGAAAACATCTCATGTAGATAGCAATTTGTCATTAAAACTGAAGTACAGAAAGCTAAGGTTAAATGAAAAGCATTTAAGCTCTTATCAGGATAGGCAACATATTTTTCATGTTGGAAAAGCATGTTTAGACATTGAGTAACTGATGTATTTGGTTCTCATAGTGTACTGTAAATGCAGATAAACTTGATAAGCAAAGACACGTCTGCTGAATAAGAATGTAGTTTGTCATTTTTCTCCTGAGGTAATGACTACCTATTCACCCTCCCCTTCCTCAGCAGCAGCTGTAAGGCTTCTCCTCCACTCCTGTGCACAGTGACAGTGCAAGTTGTTCTACTTATTATTCTTGTACTGCCAGCCCTGCATCTCTTATCTCTAATGATGTATGGCCTTGCCTTGGTGGTGGTTAATCTAATGATGAACTAACTCCCTGCAGCTTACAGGCACCATTTTCTCTGTTTCTTGCAGCCAGCATCACATGGTGATGAATATTTGAATATCATTCCCCCAACTATGTGAACATTTATAGAGGGGGGAAAATCACAGCTATAGCTTCAAAAACCCTGGTTTCTTGGCAAGGCATCTTTGGTGTCTTGTGTTCCTCATTCACCAATTGTACAATATTGGAATGAGAATGAATTAGTTCAGGAGAGTGACAAAATCCAGGGGTGGCTCCAGGACTGCAGGCCCTCAAGTGAGAAGTAAAGTCAAGATCCATCACTTGAATATCTCACACAGAAGTCTATTGAACACTTAAAACATAAAATCAACCCAAAATTGCATTTTCCAAAAGTGAAACTATTTTAATAAAGACACCTGCTCTATAGGAAGACAAGCTGAGAGAACTGGAGTTGTTCAGTTTGGATAAAAGACTCTGGGGAGACCTTAGAGCACCTTCCAGCACCTAAAGGAGCTACATGAAAGCTTGAGGGGGACTTTTTACAAGGGCAGGTAGTGACAGGACAATGGGGAGTGGCTTCAAACTGAAAGAGGGCAGGTTTAGATCAGATGAAAGGAAGGAATTCTTCTCTGTGAGACAGATGAGGCCCTGGAAGGCTGCCCAGAGAAGCTGTGGCTGCCCCATCCCTGGAAGGGTTCAAGGCCAGGCTGGATGGGGCTCTGAGCAACCTGGAATTATGGAAGGTGTCCCTGCCCATGGCAGGAGGGTTGAAACAGATAATGATCTTTAAGGTCTCCTCCAACCCAGACTATGCTGTGTTTCTCTGATTAGTTATTCTTCTAGCTGAATTTGGCTTAAGTTTCTGCTTTTGAATATGACTTTAATACTTTCCTTTATCTCATCTGTTACAAACTCTCTGTTCTCTAATTTTACTAGAGATGTTTAAATTATATTTCAAATATTCCAAACTATATAAAAAAATGCAAGTATTTTGAAATGGAATTTTTTTAATTCTTGCATTTTAAATTTAATAAGACTACTTAGAGTTTATATTAATAAATTTAATGCCAGATTAAAGTCATCTGTTGGTCCAAATGTCTCACCCAGTGTTATCTGGTGAATATCCACTTGTGGTTTGTAATGTCTGTGGACTTCACATAAGTTTATCCATATATATTTTAAATAAGGTTTATATTTAAGATTTTCCCAGTCAAGTCTTGCATATTGTATAAACAGAAAAAATTAGACAGAAATAATGAAACTAATTTTTAAGGCTTGTTTTCTCAGATTTAGCTACCAGTTCTTTCCTCTGACACTTTTTAAGACTGGCCTGTTTTAGTAGCTCTGTTCTTAATTGGATTTCCTGATTGTTTTCATGTTTCTATTTCCCCTGTGATCCCAATGCAAAATATAAAACTTTCAGATGGAGCTTTAAACTGGGCTTTTTTTTTCACAACAGAGTAGGATTGTATTTAGATTAAGATTAATGGAATAAATTATCCTATTTGAAATGCATATTATGCTAAGGGGTTTTGTTTGTGTAAATCAAATAAGGACTCCAACTATGTGGTTTAATCCCTCCAGAAATCTGATGAAGACAGCAGTTTATTTCTCGTTTAATGGCTTAGAAAACCACTTCAATTCTCATTCTCTAACAACCTGATCAAGGAGGTCAGGAAACAACAAGACAGAATGTAGAGCATGTACTGAGCTAAGTAAATAGGGAGTGAGTTATTTCAATTCAGTGTTATAGTGCTGACGTTTCCTATATTCCCATAACAAGCTCAGACAAGAAAAGTTGTAAAATCATATCCTTTTTAAGTTTACTATAGTTTACACCTCCCAAAGACCATTGGGATAGTAGGTTCAGTCAGACAAGGCAGAAGTTCCAAAATAAATCATTTATTCCTCAGCATGGTGCAGAGTTTCTGTAAGAGCTGAGAAAAGAAAGGCTGCTGTAACAGCATGGGGTACAATGCAGAGGTCCCTACATGTCTCTAAGGTGCAGCCAGGTTTGCAGAGAACATTTTATCCCTTATCAGACAGCTACTGAAGAAGCAGATCCTGGGCTCTTGTCTGTAATAATCCCTTAGACCTCCAACACCATAAAAGCCTTTTCTTCTTTCCTGAAGTAAACATCCAGAAATCAATACCAGTGTTTGCAACTCTTCATAGGAGACACTTAAACAAAATCTGTTCTGCCTTGACCCTAAGTATTTACTCTGCATTGTGGACTACATGGAAGAAACCTCCAGAGGACTCTTTAGTTTGAATATATTTAAAAGGAACAGATGCAATCTGACTGCAAGCAATTGATCCTCAAAACTGGGTTATAAGTGCTCTAATACTTCTCAGTGATACAAGTAATATGACCTTTCCAGATTAATGTATTCTTGTCTTTGCAAACAGCCCTATTTATGGCTGACCCAATTATTTAGGAGCTCATTAATCTGATATCTAAATTGTTAGGTGGGAAAGTTTAGAGTTTTCTTTAGAGTCAGCTACACTTCTCTATTATTTTGGACAAATATAATCAGACCTCCTGGGATCGATGTACAGCTGATTTAGATTTACAATTAGAACAGGGCTTCTGTTGGTGCTGGTGAAGGTAAATGATGAACAAAGCAGAGGAATGAAAAGCTGTCCTGGTTTAGGGCTTTAGCATTTTCAGCACTTACTGCTGCAGTCGTCTCAATCTCTGAATTTCCCAGCCTAAAAACTGGGAACAATTCAAAGAACAAGCCTCACTGGATATCTTCTCCTCCTCACCTACAGGCTCAAGCCCTAAGCCAAATGCAAGAATTAGCTGGTTTTAAGGGGAGGGGAGGAGGGAGGAAGCCTTCAATACTGCAGGAGTGCCCTTAATGGCCCTTTCCAGAATCCATTCTTCCTCTCACCGTTTGGATTTTGTACAAAGGAAACCCGAGCCGTGACTCTGCCTGCACACCCCCGGTGTCCCAGAACAGACCAAGGGGTGAACTCCAGAGGGGCACAGAACTCAGGACTGCTTGAAAAGGCTACCAAAGCACATTGATGTTGAGGAAGGTGAGAAATGGCTGATTACACTAAATATTTACTGGAAAATAATCACCTCCTCTCTGCTGACAACTATTTAAAGTAAGAAGATTCCCGATACTCTTATCTACGGTTTTTGGTACGGTTCAGTTACATTTTAGGTACATTATAGGGAGGAGAGGTTTGAAAAATATTTTCTTTTGAAACTGTATAGTGAGGCATAAATTATATTAATAGGACTTCATATAATTTTGTTTATATTAATTCTTAATTGTCTTAAAATGTCTAAACAATCTTCTCTAGCTAAAAGTGTGTGGGGAGGAGACAAACTCAAAAAATCTGTGATGTAGATCCTCTCTGTAATTTCTATACTGAATACATCAAATTGCATACATATATATTTCTTGTATTTTATCTGTCTCTAAGTTTATTCAATTTCTTATATAAAATCTAGAATAAAGCTACTGGTGCCACATTAACTTTTAATTTCATTTCTCTAATGACAGTTGTGGCTGTCTTCAGAACCTGAGTGCTGACTCCAAAGGACAACGCAGTCCATGTGCAAATAGAATAAAAGACACTCTAACAACATATACACCCCAAATACCATCACAACAGGTTCTTGTAATGGGTCAGGCTGTGCACACAGGGCTCTCAGCTTTTTTGCTAAAAAAAGCTCTGTCAGATTCATCTTTTGACAACAATGACGTTCCTACCTTGCCTTGATTCAGGACAGCATTGCTCCAGTGGATACAAAACATGACAAAGGACTGTAAAAAGTTGCAGATTAAAATACTTTTCAATTAAAATTTAGTTTGGAGAGGATTAAAATTGCAAGCTAGAAATATGAGAGAGATCAGGGCATATTTAACAACACCTCTTTGAAACCCAGCCTTATATAACACTGGGCTGCCACAAGCTCTTTGTGAGCAGTGACATTTTAAGAAAATCTTCTGTCCATTCCTTTTCCCATTTACCCTGCAGAATGCTTGCTTTTCCCCATGCCCTTTTCAAGCAGACTGGCATTAATAAAATAAGAGGAAACTGTGAGAAATGCAGAGTAGAAAAAGGAAACAAGTTTGTAAAAGTGATAAAAAACCTTATCTCATGAGCCATAGGTCCTGATGAACAATTTCTGGCATTCATTGCTGATGTGCTGTCCTAAGCAAGTGAATATTTTACCTCAGTGCAAGGTGGAAGGCTGACACTAACAGTTTAAGTACGCATTCAAATCTGGATACAGCTTCATTCAACCAGATATCTCCAGGAGTATTGACCATCCAGCTCATGGGTACTTGGTACACTGGAAGTACAAATGTCAGGGAAAAATACCATCCTCATTGTATTCCCCTGGACACCGTGCTGAAGAAGAATAAAGAACCTTCCTCAAAGTGACTTTTAATATAATTTTATTTATATTAATTCTTAATGGTCTTAAAATATCTAAAGAATCTTCAGTAGCTAAAAATGTGTGGAGAGGAGACAATGTGTGGAGATGTCTGCTTTTCTTTCCTCAAGACTTTCCAGCTTTCCACCTGAAATGTGTTGCTGGAGATTGTCCCAAGCTCATGTCACTGGCAGGAACAGCTGTAAAAGCTACACAGGTGGAATGAACTGTGCAAGTTGATACTGTGAGGATAGCAAGCCCTAAAGCCCTGTTTAACCTGTCTCTCCTTGGATTTCCATGAAATTTCCTCCCTAAATTCTGCATCTGACTCACTTTGCAGCCCTACAGATTGCTAAATAGATTAAGGCAGAGCTCTACAGGAACTCCTGAAGGTTGGAAGAGTGGCTAAATACTCAAGAAATCCTCCCTATGGGAAAGTGGCCTCTCCTCTCTTACCCCTACAGTTGTGTCCCTGTGCTTTCAGTCCTGTGCAGTCCTATCAAAGTGCTAAAGCAAAATTATTTAGGGAAAGATGAATGAGAAAAGAGAGAGGAGCAAGGGATAACAAATTGAAAAGACAAATAAACCTAGAAAATATTTTAGAAAATCTTCCCGCATTAGGAAGGTATATAAAATGAAACCCACCCCTTCCCCAAAATCTATTTCAATCAGTGGGACTACTCAAGAAGCAAGTTTTCTCTCAAACTTAGAAATGTTGATTCACATCTGGCCCTTAGCAAAAATGCAAATCTGTTAGTAGCTTCCAGAATTCCTCTCAAGCAATCATTCAAATAGCATTTATATCTAGGAAATATTTCTTGCATCCTATCATTTACTTCCATGTAGTTGAAAAAGAGATTTGAGTGAATAGAGACAGCAGTATAAGTTATTTTAGTACGAATATAAAAATACTTAGATGTTCCTTGAGTGGCTATGGCTTGAGAAACCCATTGCTTTTAAGGAACGTTCCCCTGTTTTAAATTTCAATGTGATTTGGAAATGGTTTATTTAGCTTTACTCATAGCACTGCTAGTGCTTATACAACTATTAAGAATTGCAACTAACCCTTCCAATTAGGAGTTGACACAAGTCTCTACATTATGAATCATATATTGTTTTTAGAATATCAGTGAGAGTTTTTTCACTGGCCATATTAGAAGTTCAGCATGTTCCCACAGGAATATTATGATGCATAGGTGATGGAGTTTCTGGAGGCAATCAATTAGCATGGCCCTGCTTGAGCTGGGCTGGTTGGACAAGAAGGCCTCCAGAGATCCCTTCTACCCTCAGCCATTCTGTGATTGTGTGAAGTGTGGGCTATCGAAAAGGAAAATTTAATTAATGGTAACCAAGATTGATGGCAAATAGATTACCACAGTTTTGAAGAAAAATGTCCCCCTTCAATTCAAATTTTGTCAATGCCAAAAGTTTAGAGTTTAAGCAACCTTCAGATACTGTAGGCTTAC
The DNA here is from genome assembly GCA_013400775.1 of Chaetops frenatus. Taxonomy (NCBI): domain Eukaryota; kingdom Metazoa; phylum Chordata; class Aves; order Passeriformes; family Picathartidae; genus Chaetops; species Chaetops frenatus. Next base: position 947,863 of record VZTR01017127.1, read on the forward strand.
AAAGTGTAGAGCTGTTAGAAAAGACAGTAAAATCCTTAAATGTTCATTTTGGAGGGAGGTTTGCACCAGTATAAATCATTTCATTTCACTTAATTATACAGAAACAGTGCTTACTGTTATTATCTGATTATTAACCCCTATGTGAGCTATTTACATCTCAGTCTTGATTAATCATCATAATGATTACCTGCCTGTTGTGGTAATAATTAAATAGAAAATCCAGCAACAAAATAATGAGATTTTTAATATTCTTTTTAGTTCAAACATAATGAGCATGAAGTGTAATAGTGGGTTTCAAACATAAGCTAAATTAGATTAAGTTTTAACAGGCAATTCTTTTTTTTCACTTATAGATATTTACTTTTTGTCAACAGGAAACTACAAACGTTTAGGAGCCAAAAAAAGCTAAATAAAATCAAAGGTCTCTTTCTAATGCCTGAGACTTCCTGACATGCCAGAAGAGGAAGGGTCTGTGTACACCTGACCCACACTTGGGCCAGCATTCCCATGGATGCTGGGCACTGCAGGCTGCCCAGCTGACCCTCAGGGGTGTGAAATGTCACCCTCCATTTCCAGTCCTGGCACCGCAGAGGTTTCCACCAACTGATTAGTAACATAAGGAAAAAAATTTTAAAATCAATTAAATTCTTCATTACCAGAAGTTATGGATATCTAATGTTTAGTCAAACATGGAATATACTCTCAGCCTAGTACCACAGTAATATCATGTAAGGCTGATCCAACAGGGTTATCTCCATAGGGAAATGAGAGGAGTTTGCTGACTGTGGGCATTGGAAATTAGATTCAATAATGCTCTAAGAAATTTACTTCAAGGTACTAATATTGCAAATGTGTTAGTGTACAGCATATGGCTCTGATCTGAAAAATCTTGAAGCATGAGCTCATTTTCATTGAGTGGTCCTGTGGGACGAACATCTTAAATTCATCTGGAATTCTGCAGCTGGTGTACATTTTGGAGGATTACTTGTAAGTGTTCGTTTAGCCAGCATATTAAACTACTGCTGCATCACATTCATTTTTCTGTCCTTAATCAAAATTTAAGCATTTTTTCACTACAGTTTTTAGTATACTTTGCTTTCTTCTCAGTGTTGACCTCCTGATGAACTATAATAGCCCACAGGAGATAAAGCCATGGACTGTATAAAATAGGAGATAAAGCCATGGACTGTATAAAATCATGGTCTTCAGAAGACCAGATTGCCTTCAGAGATTTCATTGGTTTTCTCTGATCTTCCTTGATTTTGTTTAGAGCTATTACCAGCTCTTCATCTGAAGACAACTGAAAGCAACACCTTCAAGCCACATTACAAACATATACAGAAAGATCTTATCTTCCTTCTTGATAATGAGGTGCCCTGACAGAGCATCTCAAGTATGTTGGCATTATTTGCTTCATTCTTACAAAGTAATCTTGTATAGACATTGTTTGGTGTGGTGGGTGAATTCTTTTCTGATTGTGTAATTGAGCCATACCTCATGTTATTTCTCTCAGTGTTTCAAACATATTTGCGTAGTTTAATTTTATTTCTGTTTAAAATCCCTCATTACTCTTGGTTAGTTCAGGCTCACAAAGTATGGTAGGACACAAATGTTGATCAAGAACAGGTATTTTCTCTGTAAAGGAAAAAGGAACAAACACAAGTTGTTGATGACATCATCTTTCATAAGATTAAAAAATCAAAATGTTCTTTGTTTCATTAGAACATCTCTAAGAGGGATAGATCTTAGATGCTACTAAGCTGCCTGTGGAATAAGAATAAAACTTAGTAGCCTTATTTGATTTTGTTCTGACCTCTGTGAAACATTGATTGCTTGTGATCATTTTCCAATTCTGCTCTCAAACTTCTCTTTCATCAGCTCTCTGAATGCTACATGGAGCACTCAGAAAGTCCCATACCACTTCTCCCCTGGGGCCTTTTGCTGTTTGCCTTTTTCCATAATTGTGTTTGTGTACTACAGGTTACCATGTTTTATTTCTCTATGGATAGATGTTTGGAGACGGTTTTGGTTTTTAATATAGAATATATTGAAGGCCTTGGCTTTGCAATAAATTGCATTGAATACATGGTGAGGCCTGTCCAGAGGTTATTGCATGGTTAAGGCCAAAACAGAAAAAAGATTATATGTGTACACTGGGGAATATGCAACACCAGCTTATTATAAAGTTCTCTGGTGCTTCAAATGCTCATGTGTATTTAACTTCACAGCCATGAGTAATTCTTTGACAGTAATGGAACTCTTTTTGTCTACTTCACATAAAGTGTTTGCTTATACAGGAATGAAAGTTTATATCCTCAGTCACAGCACAGTTCCCTGGAGGAATGTTTTTACTTGCCTTTCTTCTCAGTGCAATGAACCTTGCATAAGCCCTACGTTTGAGGAACCGTTTTTAAATGAAAGGCAACTGTGTCTTCCACTTTCAGTGGTTACATGGTTTACAAGCAAGATATCTTAAGCCTTCTGTAATTTTTTTTAAGTGAAGTAGAAATTATTTTCTCAGTGAATAAAAAATGCTGGTGTTTTGCTTTGCTCTGAGGGTGGGCTTAAAAGAGGTGGTTCGATATGCTGCATGAATGGCTGGAGGATGGGGGAGAGAGAAGAGTAATAGCTTTTATTTCTGAATCCTGGTTTTTAAAATGTTGTTAATGATGAAAATATTTGCAGAGGAGATTAAACTCCACCAAATCTTGGGTAGATTGAAATGAAGATGAGTTTAATGTCTGAGATTATCTTTTGAATACTTTCTTCTTTTTTTAAGTATTGCTCTGTCAGCCAAATATAGTTCTGATTTTTACATTTTTATAGACCATGTGAGTTCCCTGTAGGCACATTGTCTCTCTTCAGTGATTTATATAGTTTGAATTATAGGGGATGATAAGCATTTGCTGTTCAATAGTGTAGTTAATGCTCAGCCCCCCCGGGTAACAGAGCAGTGAAGCATTTACTACTCAGTGGTAGTTCTGCAACAATCAGCAGCAGTGCAGCTCCATCACAGCAAATTTATATCAGTACACTTCAGCCTCAGGGAGCTGAACATTCACTCAGCATAGCCTAGGGAAAACAATTACAATGGGCATTTTCTAATCTTTTTGGGTGGTACAACAGGAGGAGTTTACTATTGTAACTGGATCAGAAATGGAAATCACATATGTGCAACATGAAAATTATCCAGCCTTTTTTTTCTCTCCTTTTTTCCCTTCCAGCATAAAAAAAGTAAATAAATGCTTGGACTAGAAAGCTTTTGGAAACCTGAAAGTAAAAATAAGTTTCTGTATTGGCAGACCCATTGCCATGCTGGTGAGATGCCAGAGTCTAGGAGGGCTCCAAGCTCTTCACTCCTGTCCTTAGGAGGAACCTCTTCTCTAGGCTGGTGAGCTTTCAGGCCCTGTGGACTTCTGTTCCTATGATTGCAATGAAAAAATAGTAAGGACTGCATCAGCCAAGCAATAATAGCATTTCTCTTCCAGGTTATTTTTCTACAATAGGCCTGAAAGTGTTTTATAAAGGAAGTCAGCATCATCAGGATTGAGGAGAACAATTAGTGTTCTCTTCCATCCTTCTGATTGCAGGACATAATAGGGAAAAGGCAGGAAATGCCATAAGATCAATATCTGGCTCCAAGCCTGGTGTCACTGGTAGAATTTTGGGTTTTTTGATTATGGGTCAGTTTACACAACACCAGCCCTGCTGGCAGTAGATGGGGTACACCTGTGTCAAAGGGGGAAAAGGAGTTAGCAGGGCTCACTAAAAAAGATTAAACTAGATTTGAAGGGGAAAAGGGAGTGCTCCTGGAAGGCTGGGAACATCCCCCTGTATGCTTGGCACTGCTGAGGGCACATCTTGAGTATTGTGCTCAGTTTCAGGACCCTCATTTGCAGAATCCCATTAAGCTGCTGGAGAGTGTCCAGAGAAGGACAACAAAGCTGGTGAAAAGTCTAGAGAACAAAACCTATGGGGAGAAATG
>VZTR01017127.1:952905-969088 GCA_013400775.1 Chaetops frenatus
TTTACAAGAGAAAAAATGGTCTCAAGTTGCACCACGTGGGTTTGGATTACATATTAGGAAAACCTTCTTTACCAAAAAGAATTGCCAAGCACTGGAACAGGCTGCCCAGGGAAGTAGTTAAGTCACCATTCCTGCAGGTATTTAAAAGCCAGGTAGATGTAGTGCTTAAGGGACATGATCTAGTGGTGAACTTGGCAGTGTGCAGTTGACAGTCAGACTTGATGATCTTAAAGGCTTTTTCCAACCTAAACTAAAATTCAGTGATTTTATCTTTTTATTAAAGACGTTGAAACCAAAGCAGAAGGAGGCCCAAGGCAATAGCCACAGTCCTTCAGCAAGACTGTGACAAAAAAATACAAAGCTGAGGTTCTCAGGGTGTCTTGCTTAAAGCTGTGGCTGCTGCAGTCAACACTGCCCTCTCTCTCTGAAATGCATCTGGAAGCCTCAGGCTGTAGTACAGCCAGCATCAAGAATAAGGACTGACAAAGTTAATTTTTCTCTTGTAAATTATAAAAGATGAGCTAGAGTAAAATATAAAAGAGGAGAAGAAACTGCAGTAGGCAAGATGAGTTTCAGCCTAGAAAATAGTGGGAAAGTGTGAAGTGGGATTTCTGCAGAGGGATTTCTGTGAAGCAGGATTGTAAGTGCTCCAACCCCACAGATGATGTTGTGATTGTGAGAAAAGATGATTGCAGTGAGCTGAAGAGGTGTGAACTCTGTTTTGGTGACAGGGAACCTACAAATAATGACCATTATGCCCACTCTGCATCTTTAAGCTTGACTGCTTGTAGAGACCCAGCAAGCATAAATATAGGCCAGCTTAAGTGCATCTCTCAGGGCCCTCAGGCCTCACTGCAGCAGAGAGCCTGAACAGGTGTCAGCAGGAAGGCTTCAAGCTGAGAGGGCAAGTCAGGTTTCCAGAAAATGTCTGTGTTATGCTTTGTGCTTGCCTGCCTGCTGCAGTGTGGAAACAGCTTAAGGACATTTGTGAAGAGCCTCAGAAAGGGTAATGTTGACAGGCAAGTGGGGAAGCGAGGAAAAAAGTATGATTTTTGTTAAAGTCATGGTGAAAGAACTGCTGACATCCTCTGGCAGTTGTGAGAACATGAATAATTAAAAAGAAGTTTGATGGCATTAGAATTGGGACTGTTTTGAAATCAGCATAAAAATTAGGACATGGAAAACTTCAAAGAACAGGAATCTGATGAATAATGGGGGAAAAAAAAATTAAATATAAATGGCTAATTGGCTGAAAACCCTGAGAAGATCCCAGCTGAGCTGTTCAGTGCTCAGATGGGCATGGTTCTCTCCCTGCTGTCAGCAGGCATTATCTCTCACCCACACCCAGTCTGACTCTGTCCTTAAAGCATGGACACTGATAAGAGTGAGGAGGACCACTTACAGAAAGCCTGGCATGACTCCTACAGAACTGACAAAGATAAATCTCATCCACTTAAACAGTGTGGCCTGTTTGGTCACTCTAGTCAAGGAAATAAAAATTGCATTCCAGTCCTAGAAGGGAGTTTAAAACTGTGAAATGGAAATAGAAAAGTACTATGAATGAAATCAAAGACAAAAATGAAAAGGTCACACTTTGAATCAAAGAGAAGATGAAGGGGCACTAAACAAATAACAAATGATCTTACTATGAGGCAGAAGAACAATCTCAGCAGCTTCAGGATTCAGGTAACCAACCCATTCCTTCATTCCTTCACTTCAAGCTATAAAAGACAGGCCTCTTGTGGAGAGTGGTAGTAATATTTGAATGATTTCAGTAGTAATATCAGAAGGAAGTTCAGAATAATGAAGGGCTCATTAGGTCAGGATTCAGAATCCGTGGGCTCAGAAACAGGAGAGGAAGAGCTGTGGAAGATCCAGTGTTAATGCTGAAACTCCCAATGCACAGGTAGGTGATACAAAGAACCTGTATCACTTTATCTCTGATAAAGCATTTGCCTCTGCTGTCACCCCCATCCTCTTGGCTGCATCACAGTGTGCCCAAGGCAGGAGCAGCGAGCAGGGGCATAACCTGGAGTTACACAATGCAAACAAAGGCAGGGCTGCCTCACTGAGCAGCTGCTGTGAGAGGCAGTGTGTGTGACTGAAGACTGTGTATGTCTTCAACTGAGAGCAAAAAGATATTTCTTTGAACTCTCTGGAACTGAAAGAAATCATGGATTCAGTCAGAGTGTTACCATACCAGACCACTTTTAAAGACTCTTTCCAGAGAAGAATCACATATGGAAACAATTTTTGATAACGTGCTGTAAAATACATTCCAGAGAAAATTCCCGTATTGGCAGAGGTCGAACCAGACAGTTCAATAAGCCTTCCATCCCTTATTTCCCTCTGTTTGTGATTCTTTAAGTTGAAACCACATAATTTTATGTTCTCTACAGCTTTCCAGTCATCCAATATCTACTGATTTATAACTTGACTCGTGTATAACAAACTCCAGGTTGCTTGAGGAAGAAAGACATCTTAATCACAATAGCAGGCTTCAGTCACCTCATTGCCAACTCCAGGCCCTAGTTTTATTTATTTATTTAACCTGTGAAATGAAATATACCATAAGAAATATCTACATTGGCCAGGCTCGCCTAATGTCTTTATTAAATTCTCATATTAGCAAAGGGCAGAGCAGTGTAAGTGATATGAAAATACAGGGCAAGGTACACAGAAATTAGATGAAAGTTTAGGGGAGGCCACCTTCATTTTTAAAGTTTGAGTGTTGGGAAGAAGTGGTATTATATAATCAAATAATACATATATTCTGAGTAGCTACCAGGGACTGTGCACACTGCACAGCCTTTGATGGGCAATATGTAACTTTTGGAGGTGTGAAATATTTCACATGATGTGGATCTAGTGAAGACAGCCTGTTTCTTCAGAGTGTTTCTGAGACTCACATCTGTATCAGGTACTGCTGGCAAGCTCAATCTTTGACAAAAAATCTGATACCTGCAATCCCAGTTTGGGAGTAGCTGTTATGGAAGAGAGAGGTGCTTGGTCTCATCTCACCTTCCTGTAGAAACCTAAACCTTCAATTGAGAAGAATCACCTTCTGAAGGTGCTGCTGTCTCTGCTGACTCTGCTACCCCTACAAAACAGAGACACAGGCACTTCCAGAGGTCAGGAATGACTTCGACCCACCAAGAGTAAAACAGAACCTTCACCTTTCAGAACATCCAGTTTGATGGCATAAACTATAACAAACCAATGGAACACTTTTGATTTTTTCCTGGAGAAATGATAGGTGTTTTAGAAGGCTGAAGTCTGTAACAAAGTTGTTCTGGGCTCCAAGGCTTCCATAGCCTGCATTCTTAACAGTGCAACATTTTCATACTCAGAAAGGGGGGAGTGAGAAGGAGGGAGAATAAGAAACCAAATAATATATTTGTGTGTAATAATCCTGGTAAATTTCTATTTTTAGTAGGGTTTTAAATGTTATGAGAACTGATTATGAATCAGTAAATCATAATTAATTATAAATCAGTCTTCACTCCAGATATAATCTCCAGGTTTTGGATGAGCTCTTGTTTGAATAACTAGAATTTCAAATTTTCTATTCCAGGCATGTTTGTATCATCTAAAATTGTAGCAGGAAGTCTATTTCACAATGAATGTGTCACATTTCAGCATGACAGTGTTGGTTTCTCATAAAGTAGATATGCAAAAAGCAAATGACTGGAAGTATCACCCATATTGATTTTTCTATCAGCAAGAGCTTGCTGGGTCTGTCTTAATAGTACAGTTGAATCTGAAACAGGATAATTAAACATATCTATGGTGGGCTTAATCCTGTGAAGTACAGAACACCCGAACTCTACTTTAGCAAAGCAGTGAACAATTTCTTTTAAGATTGTGTTTACATCTGGATCATTCTTAAACACAGCCATTGTGGGGCTGACAGCAGTGACTGCCTGAAACAACCTCCCTGAGTTGTGTGGGAAGCCAACACTGAGTGTCCTGCAGTTTTGGATCACTTTTAGTTAAAATTCAGTTTAGAATATCTTGATGAGAAGTGCTAAAACAGCTGAATTAGTATTGAAAAATGTGGTGTACATCCATTTACCTCCAGCCAGACTGATGTGCAACTCCATGGAGGCTCCAGGACCCTTCAGTGCCTGAGTATGACCTGGTGAACTGCTCTTACAAACACCTCAGACACGTATGAACATAATTTATTGAAAAAAGGCTACTTCAGACGTGATATTAATATTATGGGGCAATGCTGAAGCAGGTCTGTGATTTGTATTTTCTTCTTCTGGAAGAACAGAGCAAAATTTGAAGCCACATATTAGAAAAAAGTACTAGCTCAGTGGTGAGGTGGCAAATGAGAAAGGCAATTCATTTGCAGATTGTCTTTACCTTGCACACAATGCAGTGACCCAGTTGTGCTGTAGACTTGACTTTGTTCAAGGTAATTTGATATTGATCAGCCTTCAGGAGTAATGCTACAAAAATCAAACTGATCAAATGTAATGCTACACAGATATGGTTTTTCAGACACATTATTTCTATGAGAAATCATCACTTCTCAGAGAAAGAAAGCAGACTGGCAAAATAATATTTATCATGCTTAGTTTCTTTTTCTCCCTTCTGATGTATTTGTATTGAGTTTTATTTTTAACACTGGAGAACAGCTAGGAAATATGTGGTTATTTCAGACATCCCATGAACGTTTTTTTTTCATTTACAATCCTCTTAAATGTACCAATAATGTGAATAAACAGACATTTGAAAAAGAGGCAATAGCTGCAGTCTTAAATTCAATCATTTACGCCAACCCATCTCTGAAATTCAGTAAGTTCTTTAAATTCAGTGGAGATGGTTCTCACTCAGTTTAATGAAGGGAATGTTTAGACCCTGCCAAAACTCGTATTTATAAATGAGACACACGCACCTGTCTTACCCTAACTGCCCGTGTCACAGTGTCAGCAACAATGTCCATTTCCAGAGCAGCACGAGGCTTTCTGGGGCTTTCCAACTCTGTCTAACATTTGCAGCTCACCAAGCCCGTGACCACATAAGGTTATTTACACTTTCATACCTAATGCTATTGTTTTTACTGTGACAGTAAGATTGAGCCAAGGTGCATTGATGTCCAGAAAATTTATTTGATCTCTGACTAGTATGATTTGTGTTGCATTTCTACAGCCAGGCACATTTTGAAAGGTATTTTATTTATTGAAAGGGTATGAAGGTCTTATCTACACTATCTTTTTTCCTGCATCTTAAATATCTTGATTTTAAAAATTTTTTTGTCTTTAAAAACAAAAAGTGTTCTTTAAGGGGGAAATAGATCAAGAGTCATGTAATTAAAACCTGAATAGTGATTTACCTTAACACTAAAAGGCATTAGAATTGTAGGCTTCTCTCTCAAGCTCAATATATAAGTAGAGGTAATCAGTGTGATTGGTTAAAATAACTCTTCTTCTGTAGGAATTGTAGCAGGATCCAAAACTCATCAAGATATGGACATATGTTTCTCAGCCAAACAATCACCATGGTCTTTTGGACAATTAAAGGCATTAAATTTTCATATATTAGATTCTGACTAGCAGAGTCTTGGGCAAGCTTTTTATATGAAGAATATAAAACATCTTAATTAATAAATCTAAGTGTAAACTCATTACCTAAAGACTGTATGGCAGAAACATGGAAAGAGCAACGTTTTTTCCCCTTAGGACGACAACTTCACAATTATAAACAGAGCTTAGAAAGACACACTTAGGAGGCACTTCTTTCAGATTATCTAATTAAGAGTGTTCTGTTTATTTTTGTGTGCACCCAAGTGAACAGTACTGTTATGGCAAGAGGAGCTAGATCATTTTAAAATCCCAGTCACAGTTGGTTCAAGTGGCTAAGTTTAGTTTTGAGACAGTGGTTCAAACTCAGGTTGGACTCATTTTCTTCAGTATAATTTTAGAAGATAATAAAAATGCAAACAACTCCTGAAGGTACATCATATCACTGAGAGGAGGAATTCAGATGTCCTCTTTAAAATAAAACTGCTGACTTAGAAGAAATAGAAACAGCAGAGATTCAGTTAAATGCTTAATAAAAGATTTAGAAGCCATGGAATGCTCTTGTTCACTATTGAGGAGTAAGATCTAAAGTATTTTCTGTGCAGCATTTACACTTGCTGCAACATCATGTCTTGTGTTACTAAATAAAAGTGTACCCATCAAAGCAAATCCCATTGGTTACACTGGTGCTTCATTTGGACATGATGCTTTGTCATCTGACAAGAATTGATTGATGTCAGTGAAACAACCTCAACAGTAATCCCTGCTGATGTATTCATCTGCTCAGGAGCTAAAAATAAACACATGTAAATATGTCTGCTGAGAATAATCCTTTTTATTCTATCTTGTGAGCTATAATATTAACAATAAAGTAGTATAGCTGCAGACGTAGCCCTGAGCATATAAAATTTTACAGCAGCCTTTTCCATCGTAATATTAAGGGTCAAACTGCTGTTGTGGCAGGCAAATACAAAAAAACAGAGCGTAGGATTCCTTACACCCTCTATGAACAGAGTAAGAATCAAGTGAGCTTTTGTAATTAGGAAAACATCTCTAGCTGAATTGTCAGATATATTGTGTGCATATGTACACTGTACATTACAGAAAGAGAAAACAGTGCACTTGGTTATGCCAAGGAATGTGTCAAAAATCCATGTACATTTGGATGGCTATAGTGCTTTACCTTTGCCTCAGATAACAATGTTCCTTTACTTGTTCTTGGTTTATTACCATAATGCATGTCAGTGACATGAAGTCACTGCTCCAGAGAAAACACTATTGAAATTTGTCTGTTGTCCCAGTGAAGCAAAGAATTAAATCTCTTTATTTTGAATTCAGTGGTTAAAATTCTAATTAGTTCACAGTCTTTTTAAGCAGCTATTTTTGTTGTTTTAGTTGATTGGTTTTTAGGGGGATTTTTGTGTGTGTGTGTTTCTTGTTTGTTTGTTTGTTTGTTTGTTTAATTGAGAAAGAAAATATATTGACTAGCTTGAAGGTTTAATATGCTCCCATGCACTTTTTATGACTTAGTCATTGGGAAAAACCTGCTTCTTAATCCCTGTTTCTTGATGCAAGTCTATTGTTTTTACAGTCCATCTTGATTACAAGAAATTGAAATGCCTTGCTGACAAGCCAGTAAGAAAGTATTTTTGCAATCATTTAGTAGCTATAGAAAATATCTTATCTGAATCAGGTTCTTGAAATTTAAGCAGTAAAATGGGGCTGGTTTTGTTCTGAGACAATCAGTAGTTGAGCAGTGTTGATGCTGAGGCCATTCCCATCTCGCTCGGTCTCCCAGTGTGTGTTTGTCTGTATCCTTCTGCTTTTGAACCAAGTGATTTGTTTAAACTGAAGTCTAACAGATATTTTTGCAAGTTAGTACTACACACCTCAGAAACTATGTGGCCAGTTGGAAGAGGGAGAGGTAGTGTACCTTCTCAAGCATGAGCTATGCTTTAGGGAAGACAAAGTCATTTTTTCTTCTATGCAACAGAAAAACAACCTGTCACATTGTCATGTTCATCTGACCCAACCAGCAGGGTCAGGCAAATCTTCTGAGTTCACTCCCCAAAATCACAGTTGCTTTGGGCTGAAATTAAATGGAAATTGTCAAGGCTGCTGTTCTGATCACAACACTTATTCAAATCAAGAAGAATGTTTTCCTGGGGCTTTCCAGAAAAATTCCATGAACAGTCCTTAGGGAAAAAAAACCGTTTCTATTCCTACCTAGTAAATGGAAATTCGTCTGCTAGATGTTGTCTCTTGTTTTCCTGATAAAACAAAAGCCAAATAAAACAAAATGTCAGCAGATGAAATGGGAAATGTAGCACAATGAAGATTTCCATGCATTAATAGCTAAAGATTTATGAAAGAAATTATCCAGTATCATGAGAGAAGAGGACAACATGATGGTAAATCACATATGTGTATGACAGGTACTATTTCAACCTGAGAAATGCTTGTTTCTCCTTGAGTAAAAAAACTTATTGCACAGAGAAGGAAGTTTTACATCACTTCAGGTTGCACATTTTTCTTCTTTCTTTAGTTCAACTGTTCTACTAAAGTGAGAATTTTGGTGTCAAGAAGGCATGTAAGCCTTAGCAGGAGGCTGGAGGCCTAAAGCATTTTCTGTTTCCAACATTGTAAAACTGAAATGACTTGACCAGAAGAATTTATATCAGAATAAATAAACTTCCTGGGTAGGAAAGCCTGCTTACAAATTTAGTGCAATTGAAAGAGAGTAATTATTATTATTATACTTGTCTAACCCAAATTCCTGAGTACAATATTTTAAATAATGCTAAAATCAGAAAGCCACAGAGAGTTCTAGTGTGGATTACAAGGTGTAACACCAACTTACATGGGTTGAGCTGGTTGACAGCAAACTTAAAAGTTGACCATAATTGCTGCTGGTCATGTGTGTTAGTGCCCCCTGTGCAGGAGAGATTGTTATCCTTATGATTAGCTACAAGGCGAAAAGAAATATTAGAAAAGAAATGTTTAAAGAAATATTAGAAACCGGAGTAAAAAATTAGTCACTGGAGCTCTCCATTTGAAGCTTTCTCTTAGTAATTTTTTGTGTGCCAACTTCTTAATGAAAAATTTCCTGTATTTCTGTTGTGGTCAAATTAAATTACAGAAGTTGATCCCTAGTTCTTCAAACTTTAGCCGAGTTCCTTGTTTGGCAAATCTAAAATATGTGTGGGTATCAAAGAAGTACTGTAGGTTTGTTAGGGCTTGACACCAAATTAAAAGGAAGCAATTTGGTTATCTACACCACCTGACCCTGACACATTGTGACTTCATCTGTTTTGGGGATAAAAAGGGACAATGCAAATTTAATAGTCACAACACCAGGCCAGCTCAAGATCATGGGAAAAAAATTTAAAAATGGAAAGAGAATTTGTTTTAGGATTGATATTTTTATACTCCATGGCAGAATCTTGTTAAAGATATGGGGAGCAGAGTTCCTGAAAATGGGGAAGGTCATCTGTGCATTATTTACATCCATCACAAACCAACCTTAGGCTTTTACTGAAAGGTTCTATGTTCAGGCTTGATTGCTTTTTAAAATTGCAGCTTTTTTACTGATTTTTCTTTGCTCATGTTTCATCTAGAGATGGAAAATCTGCGACAAAGAACAAGTGAGACAAAATGGGCAGTGAAAAGGTAAAAGAATCTAGACAAAGGAGCAGATGTGCTGAAATATTGCAAAAAAATGAGCACCTGTTTCCTAGAGGCTTCATCCAACAACCAGACCTACTAACATTATTCATGTGTAAAGAGGATGTAGAAATAGTTTCTCATGTTTTTAAAGTGGAACACATATTCTCTTTAATCACCAGAAGTACTGCTGCAAAGTGAGGGAGCACTACAAGAAATATTTTTCTCTTTTCATGTAGTGTTGTGGAGTTGCTTTTTTTTTTAAACCTGTGTAACATTGCGTGTCAAATACCGAACCAAAAATGAATGAGCCAATAGATTTTTTTTTTTCCAAAAATTAAAGACAAACACCATTTGTTCTTGCTATTCAAAGCACTTAGAGTTTCATTAGAGGATGTGCTACTAAAACTTGTAGTAGTTGTACTCTGAGCTTGGAGAGGAATGGTTTTGCTGCTCCCAAAGAATCCTTATCTGGTTCTTCTATTCACTGTTTAATGTCATCACTATTTGAATATTATATCAACAGCTGCACAGTAATTTTTCCTTTAGTTTTCTTTCCAGGGTAATATTTTTCAGGTTGGAGAATACACAATGATAATGGTCCCTACCTTTCAGGTTTGCTTTTTTTCCCCTAAACAGGTGTGATCTGATATCCTCTCTTTCTTGCAGCCAGGTGGATTTGTGATAGTCTGTAATGACAGAAGCCCAGCATCTCCTCCCATCACTCAGCCTGGGATATAGCCCACTGAAGCTGATAAAATGTTACTGACTTGGGTGGCATTCAGGAGGAGTCTCACTGGAGAACAACATTGAGTTTCAGTAGTAAAAAATAATCACATAAAACTCATTATTTTCCTACAGAGCTCTTGAGAGAAAATCACAGTGGAATAGGTAGAATTTCCTTATCAAAACACTCAAGATCACTATATAGTGATAAATAAAGCATTAGATAATTATTAGAAATGCAGATTCAAGTTCCAGAGAATAAAAAAACCAACAAAAACCATGCCATAGAAATCTAACCGTTTTACTATTTTTATGAATTCCAGCTAGAGGGAAACTATTTGTGTTTGTTTTTGTAGGTAATATCAAAAAAATTACAGGGAGAGGAAAATTCATGTGGGAATAACAAGTTGTACAATGAATGAAACAATTCTGTTTGAGAAAGAGATTATTTTTTAAATCCATGAATAAAAGAATATTTTATATTATTTTTCATTGAAATATTATAATAATCATTTTGAAGCTATTTTTTTCAGGAGGTACTCTGTGGTCTGGATTACTAAATGATAGAAGTTGTAATCAAGTGACTCAACTAGCAGCTGGCTTGGTGGAATAAGAAATGTTACTTTAGACTCCAGTTTGTGGTTGTTTTCTTGTTTTACCCTCAGGAAGAAGCTCAAATGTTTAATTCTGTAGCTTTTCTATTTTTATACAAAGTTCACAGTAAAGCATAAGGCAACTTTGCCTAGTTTGTATTGGCATTTTTAATTAAATATTTTGTTCTTTTCATTGCAACCCAAAATTTAAACCAAAAATCATCAGCAGGAGGTTTTAACTACACAATATTCCTTTTGAGTTGGAGACAAAAGCTCTCATTGGTGTCACCAGAGAAAGGTTATGTCTTTCTTCTTTATCTAAAGCCTGGTTTAATTTGTTGAGTTTTGCTGGCTGAGTTGGTGGTTTAGTCACTCAACTGAACCCCTGCAGTTGTTAATGAATAATCTTCACAAAATTGTTGTCTGGGAGGAGATGATTTATCTGCACTTTATAGGCTGGAACAAGGCACATCAGAAACAGCAAATATTTTTGTGGATCTGGTGCTGTGTTCACTGTTTATGAGCAACACCTCCTATACCTGGGCCAAATGCCTGTGCCACACAAGTGTTATTCTGTGTTGATGTGCCATTAGTGCGCTAACAGAAGGAATACAATGGCACTTTAAATCCAGTGAACCAGATTGGTTTTGGACTGGCCTTGTGCTCTCTTATACAAGCTGTGATGGAGTCTGATTTCAGGGCCCAGTGTCAGCAAAGCATCCTTAATGGCAGGATTGTGACCCATTTTTCCAAAACAATGAGGCCTTGGCATAAACTTTCTCTTATCTCCTCTACTCTCTATCTTGATTTGCACAAGCTAAACAAAAATTCCCCCACACAGAAGAGTAGGATGTTAACTGAGTACATTCACATATTTTTATGTGTGCCTGAAGGTCACTGAAAATGGTCTTTTGCAAATATAAACTTGAAAACAAAGCTGCAAACAGAGTGGGAGCCTGTCTTTGACTTCCCACCTGTGCAGAGTCATTTCCACATGCCCATGGTCATTACGTCCCCTTTACTTACATTTGATTACATGTGAAGTGCACATGCAGTAAAAGCCTTACTAGACTGAATTTTGAAGATGGCTTGAAGCTGTCTGTTATATCCATTCTTTGGTGAATCCAGAATATAGAATGTGTAGAATATCTACACCACAGAATTAAATTCTTGCTCTTTGTTTAACTTGAGACTCCTAAGCATATGCCTGCTTTACTAAAATCTTAGCTATGAAAATTCTAACTAGGTGAAATAATTCAGGCAAAAAAACCCAAGCCAGATTCGATAACTTGGAAGCAGGATACTTTTTCATGAGAATTCTGTGAACTCAAGTGGGAAATACTGACTCATTCCCCAGAAACTTGACCCCAATTCTTACCACATTCCAAACCTAACTGTGCAGATTCTCCAGTTCAGCTGCATTTCGCATAAGAAGATGAATGCCTAGGCATTTCTTTGGATTTTTATTTTTCACTGAATGTGATATGAGAGCTGATTTGTTTCAGCCTGGAATTCTACTGAATGTGAACCTTGCCCTCCAGGTATTTTAAGTCTTGATTTTCAAAAACCTTCATCCTGGTCATGAACCCTGTGCTTTAAATGCAAATTGTTTGCATCATTATTCCTAGATGAATGATTCACTAGTTGAAAAGTAACAGAGGGGAAAGAAAAAAAAACAACAATAAAAATGACAACCAAGCTTCAGGTATTTCAACAGAAAAGCAATAACCTGGATCCCTCTAGAGGCCGTTTGTGTAATATTTGGTAGAAAAAAAGGCTTGAACTTGTCTCCCAATTTGCTGTCTACAAATAAAGGAAGCTTATTTATCTCATGTTGTTGCTTATTATCTTGTCAGCATGCTTCTGTCTGATGGTGAAAGCTGCATAATTATTGTACTTCCCCTCCTTCAAACTAGTTCTTCCTTAGAACTGAGCAATGCAGCAGGAATTTCTGCATGCACTGATTCAGTCTTCACTCCTAAAGGCATGTTTCCTTGAAAACCATTTTTAGAAAGCACATTTTGTGTCAGAAGCCAGTTGAGGCACCATAAAATTAGGTTTCCCTTTGTATTAGTATTGACAATAAGTTAATTAAACAGGCCAAACAACAGGGATATGACTACTTTCCCATCTGTATGCATTGATTCTGATCTCAGACATAGTGAGAGTGCTCCTTTGTGTGAGAAGTCAAATCTTTAACCCTGTAAGAGACAAGACAGGCCATTATGATGGTGGAAACCTGCAGCAATTACCCAAAGAGGGGGTGGTTTCCTTGAAAAGGAGCAGTGCTTAACACAGCAGGGTGAGGAACAGAGCTTTCTGAACCCCTCCCACTGCTTCTGGTGTACAGGAATTTCTCTACATTAAATGCTTCCTGAGGCTGAGAGCACTGCTATTCCAATGTCTCATTCAGGATAATCTGTCTATTGGGGTGTGTGCATGGACTTAAATGATAGAGTATCCACTCACCAGTGTGATCAGCAATCCCTGTGACACAGCAGACTGTGAAAAAAGTGACTGAAGTATTGGCAAGGTATCACAGTCTGTCCTTCACTGACTGATTGAAAAACTTCACCACAAACAAACAAACGACAACAAAAACCAACCAACCAAAAAACAACAACAAAAAAACCAAACCTCAAATCAATTTAGATGGTTAATTGAAAAAAATCACAATGTCTTCATAGTTATATTGGACAAATACATCAATGAAACCTTGCTGCCAAGGTTTTTGTAAGTACTTTTTGTAATTTGAGTTGATGGTATGTAAATATTTTGCAATTAGGATGCCCTTTATAATTTTTGGTTCATCCCTAGTCCTTGTTCTGTTTCTCCTGAACATTTTTCTTTCTTATCACCTTTCTAGGAAAGTGCTATGGTCCTCTATCACTGTGTTAGTCCATGGGATCCTATCCACTATTTGAAAATCAATTTTATTTTACTAATTAAATTAATATGAAGACTAGTATATCTATTTAGACTTCTAGCATAGAGCAAAAAAAATTGATCATTCATTTTGTGCAAAATATCCTTTTGTACACCATGAAATGTTATTTTATCCACATGAGTGAATGTTGATGAGGGGCTTTTGAAGAACTGTTGGCAAAAAATTGCCAGCCACATTCAATTTTGCTGTAAAGGTGAAAAGAATAATGTTATAATGAAAGATAAAGATGTGGGAGAATACTCATAAAGGCCATTTACAAAAGAATTTATGACACCACCATCTTTTTCTGCAGCATTATGCTGCCTCTGGAAAAAAAAACNAGCAAAAAAATTGATCATTCATTTTGTGCAAAATATCCTTTTGTACACCATGAAATGTTATTTTATCCACATGAGTGAATGTTGATGAGGGGCTTTTGAAGAACTGTTGGCAAAAAATTACCAGCCACATTCAATTTTGCTGTAAAGGTAAAAGAATAATGTTATAATGAAAGATAAAGATGTGGGAGAATACTCATAAAGGCCATTTACAAAAGAATTTATGACACCACCATCTTTTTCTGCAGCATTATGCTGCCTCTGGAAAAAAAAACCTGTAACTTGTGTATATCAAGAACTACAATATAGCAAAACATAGGCAGATTATGCATAACCTGGATTGATTTCCTCACCACAAAATGCCAGTGCACCAGACTAGAATGATCAGGTGTTCACAGAAAGAACTGGCAGTGTCAAAATCTGTCTCCCTTACTTGTGTCCTGGAGCTCAGCCAGGAGCTATTGATGGCATGGGAAAGACTCCAGTGGGTCTGGGGACATTCTTCAGTCTTTTCCCCACTTTGCTTAAATACCACTTTACATTTCCTCCACATACTTGTTCAAAGCTTCATTTGAGACCAGGAAATATATTTGAAAGTGTGTGAGCTGTCACTGGGTACTCTTAAGCAATATAATTCTTTTATTCTGGCTTGATTGGCTGGGCAATTGATTTATGGCTGTTTACTTCTTCTTTAGTTAATGAAGTGGGAAGCAATAACTCAGGGGCTGCATCTGCCGGCAAGTGGAGCTCTTTGCTAGCCTAGGGAGGTGTGTCCTCACCAGGAGCCTTGCTCTATCCCAAACTGAAGCTGCTGGAGAGTTGGTATTCAGATTTCTTTTGGCCCTTTTGCAGCTTCCACATTGTGTTCCAGTTCTGTTGGTCTGTGAAACAAGGGGATGATGGCTAAAAACAGGAGAATCATAAATTACTTTATTTCCATGGAGATTTTGTAGCTTTTTGATTTGACAGCCTGATACTGTATTTCTTCCCTTCACCCCTTAAAAGGAAGGCAAGATTTTAACATTTCATTTTTAGTTTATGTTTTTGTGAGAAATATATCCCAGTAATTTTAGTAAAATAGTGGAGTTTGCCATACCAGGAATATGGGGGATGCAGGGAAGAATTTTCCTGTACTTTTCACACTCTGGGCTCATTGCCCACTGATGAAAGTTTATGGGAATAGCTCCTTAGAGCAGGATGTCAATCCAGCCATTCCATGATCTTCTCTGTGGTTTCAGAAATGATTTAATGTACAGGGCAGTGAAGGATCTTTTAGTGAGAAACACTATTCAAGAAGCAACTTTATTTTAAATTCCCCTTCTTTTCCACTACAAACTGTCTTGGTTAGGAAAGTTTTTTACTGAAACATGTAACTTTACAGTCCCATAAAGGAATGAACAGAGAAAATGTCATTCAATCAAGATGAGATGTCAGGATTAGTTTTCTAACTCAATATCTCAAATGGATCCTCCACGAAATCCAGATTGAACATAGCACTTTTCTGCTAATGCTAGGGGTATTCTTCTTCATGTACACTATTAATGTTGAAGTCTCATTATTTATGCTGGTATGTGGTCTACTTGGTATGTTACTCCATGTATGCTGGCAGCATTTTATCCTAATCATTCTATACATCCATTGGTCAGTGCTAAGTCACCCAGCTTTCTGAAGGTGGCTCATTTTGTGCATGACTTATGCTCTGTACTTGTGCTTGTTCCCTCAGAGCCCACCAGTCAGAATGCTATTGCCATACTTAGAGACAAGCAAGCCTAGGCTGGCAGGAAAAATGTATTATTTTAGGTGTGTAATTCTAATTTAATAAGACAGAAAGAGGAAGATGCACCCTCTCCTCACACATCCTGGTGTGCTCAGCAGGGAACTTGCTCTTTCTTCCTGCTGTGCTGAGGGTGAGTAAAGCAGGGAGAATTCACCACTCCTTGGAGAGGGCTCCTGCTCCTTCCATGGCTTCGAACTGAAGCTGGAGGGGAAGGGAGATTGGATTTCTGAAAAGGCTTAAAAGAGTTAAGCTCCTTTTCTCAGTGCTTCTGAGCAATAGCAATCAGGAAATTAGCAATGTTAGTAACATTAGTAACAAAAAAAGTCCAAGTGGAGTTTACATCTCCAGTGTAGGGGTGGAGGCACAAACTGGGAGATGGGTTAAGTGAATTCCCACCTGGTGATGCTGGAAATTGTGTACAGCTCTCTTGTACTCAAATCCTACTCCACGAGGCCTCTCACTTTTGCTCCTTTTGAAAATATTGATATTATGAGCCATCATTAGCTTTTCTCTGCTTTCATTGCCATGACAGAGTTGCTTGGAAATACTTTGTAGCCTTCCATGCCTGGCCAGGTCTTTACAGCCCTGGACATATTCAAGCAGAGCATTGAAGGAGACCTGCTCAGACA
>VZTR01017127.1:973083-1106899 GCA_013400775.1 Chaetops frenatus
GCTTCTGAGCAATAGCAATCAGGAAATTAGCAATGTTAGTAACATTAGTAACAAAAAAAGTCCAAGTGGAGTTTACATCTCCAGTGTAGGGGTGGAGGCACAAACTGGGAGATGGGTTAAGTGAATTCCCACCTGGTGATGCTGGAAATTGTGTACAGCTCTCTTGTACTCAAATCCTACTCCACGAGGCCTCTCACTTTTGCTCCTTTTGAAAATATTGATATTATGAGCCATCATTAGCTTTTCTCTGCTTTCATTGCCATGACAGAGTTGCTTGGAAATACTTTGTAGCCTTCCATGCCTGGCCAGGTCTTTACAGCCCTGGACATATTCAAGCAGAGCATTGAAGGAGACCTGCTCAGACAAACAGTTTGAACTCTGGGAACCATGGGAATAGCTTCCAGCTTGGTTCCCCTGGCCTTGAAATCTCTTGGAGCTTCTCACCTTGAGCTGGCTCAGCAGTTTTTGAGAAAAGATTCTACCCCTTCTCTTCTTCCTGACCCATGATTTTTGCAAGGAATTAAAAAAAAAAGAGAATTAAAAAGAGCAAGTAATCATAAAATGCAAATATTAAATAGATGCAATCCTCCCCTTGTAGAGGTAATTTCTCAAGTGGGAAGATAGAGAAAATCACTGTATCTAAGGAAAAAACTGCTCCCTAAACAAGCACTGAGAAGCGATCTCTATAACTAAGTATGAAATAAAGGAAAAACAGTTTTCATAAGATGAGAGAGTGGCTCATGCCAGCTTTCCACAGTACTCTCACTCCCTGTAACCTGTTGTGTTTCTCAGCCTCTGCAGAAACCAAAGCTCATCTGTGCTTTCCCCGAGGTCTTTAGGGGACTGATTGTTTTTTCAGAGTACAAAGACCAACTTCCCCCCAGCCAACATTGGGGGCTGTCAGTGGTTCTACAAAGCCACTTGTACATTCAGAAGAGAGCACCTGTATATATCTGCAGGATCACCTTGTTTTATTACTGCTACAGCACAGTGAGGCAGCACCTCAGATCACTGAAGGCAAATCTGGCTTCTGTTCTGCACAAAAGCCAGGACTCCCTTAAATCACAGCTCAGTTTAGAAACAGGCTCAGGGACTGTGGCCTCTAACAAAGCAAGGAAGGCAGACAATAGTTTCACTCAGTCAGAACAAAACAAACAAAAAACCCTTCTCTGGAAGTGCAATAAGCCTGGAGGCTTCAGTAACTTGTGCTCCTCTCAATTGTGTGTGACGTTGTTAGAGGATTCATTAGTTAAGGCTAATGAGTGCTTGCCTACACACTCTCATCTCCATAACTAACACACCAGCACTTGTCTCAGAGCATTACAGTGATCTTACATCAGCCTACAGAGCCAAGTGTGATGTATTAGACTGCAAAACAAAAACAATGTAAAATTAGTTAGGATGGATATGGGGAGGTAAAAAAATGTTGGACTCTGATCTCGTGTGTTTCCTTAGGAGAGGATACAGTCATTCTGCCCAAATCAAGGCTCCTGTATACTCTTTGCTTTATCTTTGTATTCAAAAGTACCATGCAGAACAGGCTGGATTTTATGGCTGTACGTCAACATTCTCTGTCAATTTACATGAGCATTGAAGGAGGTGTCAAAACTCTTTAAAATCAAGGTAAGGAACAAGTGACAAACTCATACCCTAAGTTCTGATATGGAGAGATGTGACAGTAACTCCAATGGAAGAGTGCAGGGACTGCAAACTGAAGAAATGCTGAAGTGCTCTGATGGATCACTGCCTCCTTCTGCCCTGTTTTACATCAAACTGGTGCAGTTGAATTGAACAGGAAAGACAGAGCAATGTAGCCATAATTCACGGCCAGACAGTGCAAATTTAACTAAGACAACCTCCCCTTTGAATTGAGTCAATGTCAGCAGCTTAAATTAAGTCAGGGATGATTTTGTAGCTTTGTGTGCTGCAATCAGGCCTTGAGGGGGTCTCTCAAAAGAGAGACTGGAAGGACTGGAGCCACTCTGAGTTACTGGTGTGGCAGGAGAGGCAGTGGGTGCTGTGGTACAGAAAGTGCTGGGTGGGTGATCAGGTGCAGAGAAGGGGCTGATGCTGAAAGCCCTGGCTGGCACCAACATTCAAAAGGCCTGCTCATACCTGGCTCCCAACAGGAAGCTTCCCATTCACCAGGGCAAAGATATACCTCAAGAAAAGTTTAAAGGAACAGAGATAAGGAAGTAATGACTTATTTTGTCACTTCTGTCATGTTGTCCTGTAAACATTGGACAAGTTGATTAAATATATTCTTTTGTTAAGTATTTTGATGTTTAATCATTATTTTTGCAGGTTAGCCTGTTAGATAGGTGTAGTCTCTGGATGTGCTGCAGTTGTTTTCAAATAGAGAAAAGTTAATTCCCAAGTAAGGCTTCTTTAGGCCTAACAAACCACAGAAGTAAATGTTATTGGGGTCAGCTTTGGTTGTTTTTTCAATGACTTTCATGTAGGGGCTTTGGGCAGGGGCTTATTTCAGAATCCTTTGTGAAAATAAAAAAGCAAACTCAAGAAAATAACAGGTTATATGAAAGTTCAATCACAAGGGAATAGTTAAAAGAGTTGAAGAGTTCCTTTAAACTCTCCAAGATTATAGTGGAGTTGTAAAGAGGAGAACTGGACTGACCTCAAATAGACTAAGGTAAAACTATTCAAGAACAAAGGTAATATTTTCA
Organism: Chaetops frenatus; assembly: GCA_013400775.1. NCBI lineage: Eukaryota > Metazoa > Chordata > Aves > Passeriformes > Picathartidae > Chaetops > Chaetops frenatus. The sequence goes on from VZTR01017127.1 coordinate 975,768, forward strand.
CCTTCAGAAAACGGAATGTGAACATATGAACACTTCTGCTCATTCTTTAAATATTGGTTATGGAAAAAACCACATTCATAAATAGACAGTGTGGGATCTACTGATAAATTCAACAAAAGCAATTTTTTACCTATTGCAGGGAACAAGCCTGACATTTAAATGAATGCCCAGAGCAGTAGATTGAAGAGAATAGATAGATAGTTAAATCCATTGCCCACTGACTTCCTTCTCCCCTGTGGTTCAGAGCAGTCACTATTGGAATAAGAGAGGAGAGATTTTGTTCTTTTGGAAAGAATTAAAAAATTAACTCTTTTTGCTTTATGAAAACTATGAGTGCCTATCTTCTAATATCTTCTTTTATTATTATCAGTATCTATTGTTATTTTCATTTCTAGTACAATGCTTTGAGAATATTTGGAATGAGTAGAGTAAAACTTCAAGTAAAAGGAAAGGTCATTCTGAAGAAATAAATATCAAAAATAGGTCAGTATCCTGTATCATAAACCCTTCTTTATGCTGCTCTGGTAGTGATAAAGGTTATTCAAGACCCAGGAAGAGTCCCAAAGGAAAAAAAACCCACCACCACTGGATCAATACAGTTCCACATCATTGTGTGTAAACCAGACTTCTTCAAAAAATAATGGAGCACAGAAAGGAGGTGAGTGGCAGCCTTCAAAGCACTGGGGATAAAGCTGTCCCTGCAGGCCCCAGGGCCACCTGTGGCTGTGGCAGAGCTGCCAGGGCAGCCCTGTGCAGGCAGCTCTGTCCCTGCTGCCTCCCTGCAGCCCTGGGCAGCCCCTCTGCCAGCAGCTGCTCTGCTGCTTACAGACAAATCTCCTTGGGCACCTTTATATTTGGGTTAAAGCTTTTGCCCCTCTCAGCCTGCAGGGCTGCAAGGAATTCATAGTTAAGATTCTAAATTACATGAAGCAATGAAAAAAAGGTCCATCCTCTTAAGAAGTTTGTGTGTCTCTCTCAAGTGCTGAGGTTGCCAGGCTGGTTGTGTACTAGAGCACAGAGCAGAGTGGTTTTGGGTAGGTGGTCTGCAAAATTTCTCTTACTACATTTTCCCCCTTCCAAAGGCCTTGCTTAAGGTTAGTAGTTTTGTCGTGGTTGTGGTGTTGTTGTTTTTTTTTTTTTTATCTGTGCCTTTCCTAACATGAGTTATAGAAATTTCAGTATTTATAGACTTGGGCTGCAAGTCTAGGTAGAAATCCATGACTGTTTAGCATTTTGTTTCCTTCTGTACTCCATTGGGAAGTTAGAGGGCATCAGGTCTGAAGATATTTGGCCTCTCAAGAGAAATGCAGCCGAAATTCTGACAAGGCTGAAATTTGTGGGCAGTCATGAGTAAGGTAAAGAAGCAGTTAATGTGCCATAGATTGTACTCTGTAGTGAACCTGCAGAGACCAAGGAAAACCAAGTTTCTGTCTGCTGCACAACAGCTACTGCCCTGAATGGTTTGCCAATTATTCAGAAATATGCATAACACTCTTGGGGAAGTGTCACTGAGTGAGATGGAAAGGCTAAAATCCTATTAGTGCCCTAGTAAATCTACTCTGAAGACAGTAAGGGCTAATCTGATCTATTGAGGTCTACAATATTGCCCTGGGCAGATGATTTACAGTGCCTTCAAGTGCAAGTGCAGATCATCTCTGCTTCCTGGAGGGTCATGGGGGCACAGCCCTGGTTGCTCAGTTTGCAGAGCAGTGGCACAATTGAATTCTTGGTTTCAGTCACAGCCAGAGGTTTTTCATTTGCATTGTATTTATTTTCTTTTCTAAACCTTAATAGCATGAGTTATTCATCCAAGTCAGATTTCTGCCTGCTCTGTTCAAGAGGGACCAAAGGATGCTGTTGCTGTGAAGTTTGAGCTGAAATCTAAACACTGCTCAGTTTCAAGCATCAGAATAAATATCTCTGTGCACCTGAGCTTAACCCATGATCCCATTCCTCCTGACACTCCAGTCTCTCCCACATGGATCAGGAAGCCTTGGAGTGAGATATTGCAAAGCACAATGGTATCACACATGGCTGTGACCTGGCTAGAGACCCACTCCCTTCCAAACACTGAGAATAATTGTAGATGTAAAATGTCCTGTGCTGAGTACAACTTGGGCACTGGGCCTGATGGTGCAGGGCAAGATTCTAGCATTGCCACCGATGAGACCAGGGAACAATAATGGTTCTGGGGACCTCCCTGCTCACCCAGCTCCCCTGGCACTGCCTCAGCCCAAAGCTGGTGCTAAAGTCCCTGCTAAACAACCCAACCTCTGCTATGAACAGGATCTGACCCCTTGTTACAAGGCATAGAGGAAAAATGCTGTGACTCACTCTGGGCTCAGGGTCCTGACATGCCTTTTTATTGTCATTGCTGCTCCAAAAATCAGCTTTTATTTTTCAGACTACATTAGCAGCTGCATGATGCTTTGGCACTCTCACTGCTGAGCAAAGATTATTGCATTCAGTGTTAAATCAAGGAGTGCATTATACTGGAAAAATATTATTTTGCATAAATAACCTTCTTGAACCTTCCCATGTCAGTCTCCAGTCTGTGTCTGGGACAGAGACATGCTGTGTTTTTCCTCATGGCAAAATCACATAAATAATAAAGAAAAACTGGGAACAGGCTGACATAGGAGTCAGATTTCTGATTCTGAGGACTTTACCACCTCATGGGGAAAATTGCTGTTCTTCTTTCAGCATTGTGTAAAATAAGAGTTTGTTTACAGATAAAAAAACAACACAAGAGTGCAGTGGAATGAATATAAAGCTTCACATACTGACTCTTTTTGCCTATTCAGAAAAAGTAGGTAGTCTCATCTAATTTTGAAGTTCTTTTATGTTTGTTTTGTTACTCAGTAGGGACAATATTTTTTTCCTTGTTTTGTTGTTCTAAGGTGAGAACTCTTCCATAGGCTTTTATGTTTGGTTCCCCTTCAAGAAAGATTGAAATTTATGTGGTAAACATTTTTTCTCACTATTTCTTCTTAGCAAAGGTTTTTAATAAAGCCCTTGTCCTGGAGCCAAATATAAATTTGTAACGCTGGCTTCAGTGCTGATGGCTGAAGCTGCTTATCCAGTGAATGACATGTGCTTATCATCTCCTGCTTTAAGCCTCTGAATACAGGAGCTTCTTTCTGCCCCCTCCAGAAAGGTGTAGTTGGCCTGTGGAAGTTCTGTCCTGCAGCTGCTACTGCTGCCAGTTCCTCGTGTAGTAAAGTATTGGATTCCAGTGGTGCTGTGAACTTCATCACTTCTGAAAAGCATTTCTGCACATGCAGGACTGTAAAGTGACACTTGCCAGGTGGTTTCTGTGCTCAAGCACATCTGCTTTGCCTCTCACAACTTCTAATTGTAAATGTTCTTGGTCCTGGGCTGGAGTCTCCTTCTTACTCTCACCATTGAATAATGTGTGAAAATTTCTGTATTCTGCTCTGATTACACCCAGTCACAGTGACCTGTAGAGAGGCAGAGAGGAATTTCACACTCTTTCATATGCTCTGTGATCTCAGTCAAGAAAATATTACACAGCCAAATACACTATCTCTTCTTCATTAGATGATTCTCCTTGGTTTATATATACAAAAATATTTATCTTTTACAATATAAAATTTGATGGAAAAAATTAAATAGAAGTAGTTAATTTGTAGGCCCATTTCAGATCTTGAATATTTCAAGGCATTTTTCTTTTTAAATGCCAAAATATTTTAAATGTGCTGTTTTAGAAATATCATAGGTCCTTAGAAATATCTTTTCATAGAATGTGGCCTTCTAAATGTATAATTTAACAGCTGATAATAGGATTCAGGCTCTTTGGGCTGAGAGCTTTCAGAAGTTTATTCAGCTTGTTTATCTAGATAGAGCAGGGACAGAGCATGTAATTGAATAAACAATGATTTAATGAATTTTTCAGTTTTGCATTACAGCTCACTTGTACATGTGCATGGTAGCCTCTTTGGCAGATGCTGGTTTCACATCATAGAGCAGTGTCCCACCAAAGAGACCATAAATGGTTTTTCAGTCCCCATCTGTGTTTTACTTCTGAAGAAAGTAATATAAATTTTTATCTTTTTTTGTAGTTGATAGAGAAATGCTGTTTTGAAAGAAGTTTGTGTTTCCCTGCAAGATGAGCCCTTTCCTGGGGAAAGGCAGCCTGGGTGTCCAGACCTGGTTTGCACAGCACTTGCAGCAGCTGCCAGGGAATCTGGGTTTCTTGGCAGGCCAGGCTGGATCAGGATTGCCTGGGGGGGTGTGGGCACTGCCAGGCTTTGGCTGCCTTGCCAGGGTCCCATGAAGGGCCACAGAAGCACAGCCTTTGTTGGCTTTCTCCCTTCTGAACACAGGACTGGGAGTGAGAGAGAAGTCTGGGCAAGCAGAGTTTGGCCATTCCTACTCCTAATATGTAGTTTCCAGCTTTGGGGTTGTACTTTTGACTTGGTTTTTTTGCTTGTTTGTTTTGACTCTTTCTACTGAAGCAAACACAGCATTTGTAAAGTGCAGACACATTTTGAAAAACCACAATAAAACGAAAGAAAATCACAATAATTAGAAAGACTGAGTAAAGGTCAAAGATAGAGTTGGTTAAAGTCATCTCTCAAACTTGCTCTGTAGCTTTCCTATGCTGCATCACAGCTCCTCAGCCTTTTGCTGGGCACAGCCAGTCCTTTTTTCTTGATTGTCTTTCCCTGTGTCTTCATCTTTTTTTAGAAGTCCCAAGCCCACAGCTGAATGAAGAAAGAATACACAAACAAACATTAGGATTTCTTATTAAAACCAATGTTGCTTTTGAACCTCAGATAGGCTGAAAGAATCAGATTGAGAACTTAAAACATCCAATTTTTCTCAGATTTGTCTTACAGTGCCATTTTTAGGATCCTGATATTTTTACCACTTTAAATTAGTTCTTTGACAACGATTTCAGGGAAAAAGGCAGGCATGAAATTGTTGAGAAACTGCATTTACTGACACGAGGACTAGAGGATCATAGAGGTAATTTGGCTGCTAGTATGAAAAGGTCTCATTAGGAATATTTTATGTGTTTATAACAATGTGTTTACGTGGCCCTTTATGTTTTTCAGCTCCATTATTACTGAAATACAGCAGAGATCTAACTGCAAGGAGAATTTGGATGAGTGTTTATTGAAATAAGGAAAGCACCAACAAAGATTTTTTCATTCTGATCAGACCAAGCATATGTGAGAAATTTGATTACATCATCTGGTAACATCTGTAGATTGTGTGGATTAAAAACAGGCAGCTCAAGATCTTTTGCAAGGAATTAGAATAATAATGGGTGTAGAAAGTCCTAAGCAAGTTAAAGTCTCCAAGAAAGGTGTCTTCTGGCCTGCACCACTCTGAATAATAATCAGCTAATACAATTAATCACTCTCTTAGTAAGTTCTGCACAAGAGAAAAGTAACAGAGAGAACCTCTCATCTTCCTCCAGAACCAGAAAGCTTGGGAAAGAGTGGAAGGAGATATCCATCCATGTGCAACAGCAGCCAGGAGCTGGGAAATTGAGGGGAAAGTCAGCTCAAAGCATAAAAGTCAAACTGAAAACTCAGCAAGCAAAATGTTAAAAGTGAAAACCAGACCCCACCTACCCCATGGCTGATACAGAAATGGCATTGGAAGCTACTGAAATGTTGGCTGGCTCTCTGGTGGGAAGGCTGTGTCCTCTCCACCCTGCATTCACTGAAAAAGCCTCTGGTGTTTGCTGGGATGTCCTCTGTGCTGATAGGGTTCTCTCTGGCCTGGTTGTCTCTGCAGTAGAAAGTTTCTTCTGAAAAAGAAAAAGTGCAAACCCAAGAAACAAAAAACCAACAACTAAAACCCACAATAACAGGATTTAGAAACAAAACCAAAAGTTTATAGAAGCAGACTGGCTGTTAACCTTTTCTGTACACAGATTGTTGTCGTTTGTTTTTGAAATATGGCACTAAGCTCCAGATTTATTCATGAATACTCTGAGAAATTTACTTTGCTTTTATTACAGGACAGAAGATCCCACAGCTCTGTGATCTTTACTTTCGCTTTCTGCCTTAGTTTGAAAGACTTATATTTTGCCTAGTCCCTCTGCATCATATTTCTTGGCTTTTTTCAGAAGTATCTATCTGTGCTCCAAACTCTTCTCACAGAATATAACTGAATCCATATGTCCAGTTCATACAATTGAACATGAACCTCTGGCAGCTCTCTTGCAATCTGGCTACCACTTTGGCATTTTTCATCCCATCCAGCTTTTTATGAGATTTTTTTACCCATCCAGTTCTAATGTTTGGCAATTAGGAATCAAAGCACCTTCTTTGCTACTGTAGAACTTAAATAATTTTTTGGAGACCTAGTTCCCAGTTTTTGCATTCAAAGCACAGTGACCTAAAACTTAGCAGTTTGGTTTTCCTAGTCCTTCCTGTTTTTTCAAAGACAAGCTAAAAAATTGATAACATTTCTCCAAAAAGGTGTGGAAATACCAGCATTTTGCTTAATGTTCCTCTGTTCTAATCCAATTTTTTTGAAAGAGGGTTTGGATCAGCAGCTTTTGCTTGGTTGCTGATGTTGGTCTGACCCTTGTTTGCTAGGCTGCATGAGAGCTGAAGAAGTGGAAGCAGTGGGTTGTGGGTTGTGTTTTTCCACCACATTTCAAAGCAACTCCTCTTCTCAATCAAAAGTAACTGTGCCAGTTTTCTGTGTTTGATTCAGACAGGAAAAGTCACAACAGTATTCAAGCTTTTGCAACAGTCAAAGTCTTTTCTCTCTCCTTATCTGAGTGCTGCCATTTTGGTTTACATGCCTGGGAAATGAAGCTCTGTTTTCATGAGTCCTTGTTCTGTGACCAAACTGTGTAAGCAGAAAAGATTAAACACTAAAAGACATGTGCACAATGTGCTTCTACTGCACTGAGCCCAAAAGAAAAAAAATCAAGCTGTAAAAGCTGTCTGAACTACCAAAAGGAGCGGTGAAGAAGTATGACTGTTTCCAAAGATATGTGGAGAGAATATGTGCTTATATAGGAAATTTATTTCAAACAAAGGCAATTCATCTTGTCTGAAGCCTCACATGTTTGGTAATTCAATTGAATTAGAAAAACAAGAACAGGATGCTCAAAAATTCTTATTTGTTTGAAAACAACACTAGACACTTTCTATTTTAGAACAAGATTTAATTGCTTTCTGTAAAATGCACTGGCAGGACAACCATTTTCTCACTGGCAGGTAACAGCAGTTCCAAAAAATGTGCCTTCTCCAGTGTAGCTGTAGGAAGTATTGCTGCCTAGAAACTATAAGGGTCATTAATCAAAACAAAAAGAACAAACTGTTATATAAAGCAGTTATTTTACTAGGCAAGTACTTTGAGTCTGCTTAAAACAGATGATCAGAACATATTACCCAGTTCTTGGTTTATTGTCTCTATAAAAACTTGGAAGAATGCATGTCAGCTCCAATAAAATATTTTTTTGCAGGATCAAATATAGTCTACTTCTGCAAGTGATGTGGTGGAGGGTTTTTTTTTTGGTTGGTTGGGTTTTTTTGGTTGGTTTGTTTGCTTGTTTTTTGGTGGGTTTTTTGTTTGTCTTTGGTTTTTTGTTTGTTTTGGTTTTGGTTTTGGTTTTGGGGGTTTTTGTTGGTAGTAGTGGTGTTTGGTGGGTTTTTTTTGTTTTTATTTGGTTGGGTTTTTTGTGTTTGTTTTTTTTTTCTGGATTTGTTTATTTGTTGGTATATGATGGTTGGTTGTTGGTTGACCTGTTTGCTGGGTATTTTAATCTTTCTGGTTCTTGCAACATTTTTTACCTTATTGGTAAAAATTGGCTTCTTGCTGTGGAGGTTCAAGCCCACACATTGCCCACCTAGAGTGTGTTGTAGATGCTGAAAAGGAGTGGAGCCCAGTTAGAATTTTCACTGGGGTTGTTGTTATCAATAAGTACCATGGAAATGTCTAGGATAATCTGAAGTAATCTAAGCATAAGTAACAGGATGAAAGCAAGCAGAAGGAAATTAATGCTGATCCTTAGGGAAAACCACTCTCCATATTGCATCCTGTTAAATTACATAAAAGTTCACTGAGGAACAGGTAGGTGCTTGAAGTCTCTGTAAACTGGAATTTGAGGTTCACTTGCAGGAAGCTGTTTTGGCAAGAGAAGGAACTTTCTGATCTAAGATTGATCTCAACATTTATTGCAAATGTTCTGATTCCATGGGCCTTGCTGAGCACTGGTAACTTTCTCAGTTTGAGTGTCCAAGTGCCTGGTGTGTCTCTTTTCAAATCAGCACTGGGAATCCCTATTCACTGGTGACAATACCATTCATCTGGAAAATATTAATTGAGCTCGGAGACATTTCAGAGACTAAGGCACTATTGTGTTGTCTCAGCTAGTGTATAAATTGTAGAGATCTTTCTTAAGTAGAGGCCTGTAATTGGAGCTCAAGCAGGCAATTTTCTCCTAGCTTACAGTAAGTGGGGAAGAGGAAATAATTTCGTTAAAAACCTGAGTTTTAATAAGAAGTTATTTGGTTAGAAAGAATTCAACTATTCATTTTGGGGGTTTTATTCCCTTTCAAAGAGGCAGCACAAAAAAAAAAGTATTAGGAAATGGATTAATGGAAAAATCAAGTGAAATTCAGATATGGTGCTGTAAAATGTTTACTATTAATATATTAAATATATCCTACATGGAGTACTTATTGGTTCCAGTAAGCTGCTTTTTCCATCCCTGTTAAGCTCAATTTGATTTTGCTCTCTTGCTGTCCCTCTTTTACAGGAACACATTCTTAAATAATATGCTAGTTTACTTGAGACTCCTGCTCTCCAAAATATTTGAGAATTTGCAAAACCATGTCTTTTTTTTCCTACTCCTTCATATTGTTGCAGAAGTTGAAGAAGTATTTTCTAATTTCATTTTCAATTATTTTTAGGCTAACAGAGTGACTGAACACAGAGTACCTCCTGGTCCTCCCATGGGCAGTACACCACTGGCAAAAAGAGAATGCACTCAATTCCTCCACTGTACAGTGATCTTTGTGCCTGCTATAGCAAAGGCATTATAGGAAGTTTTTAAATATTAAAGAAAGTAAGATTTTTCTTGTGTAGAATCTGCACAGCTAGAACATTCTAAAAAACTATTTGGAAGGCTTTTTGCTCACTTGCTTGATAAAACCCACAGAAACACCCCAAGAAAGAGCTTGCTGGACTCAGTGGGCATCCCAGTGTGCTTGGTGAGCTGCCTGCTTCATAGAAGAGCATGATCCTTTCTGTGGTATTGTCCTGAATGATACCTTGCATTTCACCTTGGTTAGAGTGACATTTTTTGGATATTGTTTTGGAAAAGGGAGATGGCAATGGAACAAGAAGCTGGTAGATATTTTTCACAGTACTTTGCTTTCACTATCATAGAGATTTTTCTTATGTCACTTGCACAGAAGTTCCCTTCTATGACTCTTTGAGGTTCATTTATTTACTTCTATACTATTAGAAAGCAGCAGGGAGAAATTAAGAATGTGGTACTTTCCAATTTGTGTTTTTCTGGGTCATAAATAGTGCTATATCAGGTTGTTACTTAGGCAGATATATAATGTAATAAAATTAGACTTTGTTGAAACTGATGGGTAGAAAACCTGCCCCCACCTCTCCCTCTTTGCCATCATCTTTGTTCAGCATTTGGAAACCAATGACCTCGAAGAGTCCCTTAGAACCCCCTCTGTGATATGTAGGAAGCAGCCAAGTGTCACCACTGTTCTCTGGCTTGTACAGCTTCTCAAATCCCACAGATGTGATTTAAACAGCTCTGAACTTGCTTTTACACAACACTTGTAAGGAAGCCAAATTGTCCTTTTCTAAAGCCTTGAATTCATAAAAGACACAACTGGTGTAAAGCCACCGTGTCTTCTTAATTCTTGTTCAGCCTTAGGCTAAATACAGCTTACCGTGGCCAAGCTCTCTGACTGCATCTAAAAATGCTACAATGAATAATTTGAAATATTTTCTGAATACTTTTAGATATTATTTTCCTGTATATTGAGAAACTTCTTTTATTTTTACCTTAAAACCTGCTAAGAAAATAACACACTGTAGGATAATGTGGTAAATAAAAATCATTCCACATCTGAACTGTAGTTGACCTATCAGTCAAAAATTCAGTGAAAAATCACTACTAGCCTGAGTTCACAAAGATAACAGACTGCGGTCTTCAGTCAGCTGGTACTCACCAAGCTCTCTAGTTTTCTCTGAGCTGTGATATTGCCTTAGAGTATTCTATGACCATTTTATTCATCACCAAGAATTAAAAATGGTTTGTTATTCAAATAAAAAATGTAACAATACACTATTACTGTCAATTCAGTAGCTTCCCAGCCCATTTCTAAATTAACTGGTTTAACAAAACTAATTTTCTTCCTGGAGAGAATGGACAGGAAAACAAAAAAAGGGACAACAAAACAAAACCAAAACCAAATAAACAAAAAACCACAAAAATCCCACAGTGCTCTTTAGAGTTATGAGGCCAATTTGCAGAAGCTTTGAATGCATCTGCACACTGAAAGGGATGGAAGATAAAAACTCAGCCTGTAACACCAGAACTTTTTCACTCAAATCAGAATTCTGACACTAAATCAAAATGAATAGTTAGGTGTTTGATAGATGTAAACCAATATGTAATTACCTGCACCAAACTACATCATTTGATATTAAATCCTTTTAAGAGCTTTCCTTATATTTATGAATATAACCTGAAAAGATTCCAGCTCAGCAATGTTGGTGTTGTCAAGGATCTCCTGCCAAATCCTGATAAAATTATTTTCATAGGAAACAAAAGATTATCCCGAAAATAACATTTAATTAAATAGAACCTTTTTTTTCCCCTTTCAGTGTTCCTTCTGTAATTACATATTCCCTCCTAAGGTATGTAGGAATTTCAGTCCAAGAAGCACTGGGTGAGCCTTCAGTGGTGCCTCCTGTACATCACCAAGTACTCATTGCCAATGGATTCCCATTTCTCCTCATTCTAAAAATTTCTGAAAGTCTGGAAATAAGTTGTATTTCAATGCAGTTTATCTGGATATTTATCATCACAAAGTTTAGGAGATTAATAATTTCTGCAATAAAATTAATCTTTGTAAATGCATTCTATTGTACATGCTATTTTTTCTTTATCAAAGGAATTAACCTCTTCTACCAAAATCCACCATTAACAGTAAAAATTAGAGGAAACTAAAACCATAGTCCTAAAAAGGACATAAATCAATTTAAAATTAACAATAAGCTTTCTAGTTGAGCTGTTTATTTCCATTCATATTAAAATTTTATGGGATAATTAAAATGTCAGTTATTCTGTGCATCTGATCATCAAGCTGCAAACCTACCCATAGCTGGAATAATGAACTTCAAAGCAAACATCCATTTTGGGTGACCAAACCATCTAAAATTTAAAAATATTGGAAATTAATGACACAGAAAATAATGTATTTCAAACAAATCTGTAAAACTTAATAGAATCTCAATGTAAGTGGGATATGATCTACTATTAGATTAAAAATTGTTACCTTCAATAAGAAATCTCTGCTAGCATATTTTATAACAAGACTTGATTCAGAGTAACTAAATCTTGAGTCACAAGTAGTAAATATCTGAAAAGTGATATAAAATTATTGCTAGTAACATTTGCAAATGACAAAAAAATCTTAATAAAGTAGCAATAAGTACCTGTGCCAAGTCAATCTTACAGTTCAGTTCAGCTTCGGTGAGCAGGCATGCTTGATGTAATAGAATAAATTCTGATTAAAAACTCAAGTCTGTAGATTCCATAGAAATTCATTAAGTTCAGCTGTCTTTGGTCACATGGAATCTCCTGTATAAAATTTTTCCTTGATCTTAGGTGTTGTTGTTTTAGCTGTCCTGAGATTTTATTTGAGTCTGGGAATTTAAAAGCCTCAAAAAATTCAAAATAAGTAAGGCTTCTTATCCCATCAAAATGCAAAATGAGGAGGTTTCACAAGGTTAAAACATGTAGCCAAAATCAGAGCAGTTTTTCCTAAGCCTGATACCAAGGCAGCCGTGACAATCTGAAAGCTGTGATGTGATTCACACCATATCCACTTCTTTTTGAAACTGGATGGGTTTTCAGTAGTGTTGTATTTATTATATGCTTTCTGTAACTGCAATATTTAGCCTCTAGCCTTGCTCTTGTTAAAACATCCTGTTGTTGCAAACTCCACCTTGTGATGACTCACCCTCGCAAGATGTTTTTCTGTTGAATGATGACAGTGATGCTGACTCTTTATTCTTTGTTTGATGACATATTTAATGATGAGTAGTTGATAACTGAGATCCAAATTCTTTTATGTGAATAAATTAAGTGATAACCAGTTCAGACTAAGTAATTCCTCCATGACCTTAGGCAAGACACTTCAGCTCTCTGTAGCTAATGTCCTTATCTATAAAATGTGAACAGCATCACTTCATTTATTATCTCAAAAGAAAGCAACAACAGAGCTTTTGGCCTCCAGCACTGTGATAATGCACATCTGACAGGCCTTACTGTTCAGGATCAAAGAAATTAATGAGTGCTACATGGGACTGAGAAATCACTCTGTATAAATCCAAGGCTTTGGATGTTTTACACCTAGACACAAGCATTTCAAGCTTTGAGTACTTATGTAGAGGTTTGAGAGGTTTTGGTTATCACTTTAAGACAATCACACAGTTGCTTTTCTGTTCAATACTGAACCTGCCATGTGAAGAGCTCGATTTTTAAGTGCATTGCATTCAATTTCCTTGGTGAAAGGAACACAGATCTCGGTCACTGGATTCTCTGGAGGGGTGTCTGTGAAGTTGAACATGCCTTCAGGGCAACTGCAAAATCCATGTGTCCCTTTCCACCACATTGAGAAATTCCCCCCCAGTAGTACCATGATTGGGTTGCAGCCATCTGTATGGAATGCTTGTTTTCTGAGGTGTGAGCTTGAGGAATGTTTTTCTATTTTTCCAAAAACACTTAACGGTGTTTTTTTGTGATTTAACTTTGGCATTTTAGTTATCAATATTTACACCTTACAGAAAACTGAGTGTTGATAAATGCACAATAGGCCAAATATCTTCCATGACTGTAAGTGGGAAGAATGATAAAGGCCACAGTGTCTGAGATTTTTTTTTATTGTCATTGCCACTGTTGAGTATTAAAACTATAAACCATTTCTAACTGCTTTGATCCAAGGGGTTGGATTCATTTTTCTTTCTCTTCTAAACTGCTCAGTAATGCAGTTCATTCTTTTTCTCATAGTTTATGACTTAAACATTTATTTATTTTTAATACCATCACTTACTGTGCTATTAGTCTTCCTCTAACCCACAGCTCATCTACATCTCATCATGCAGACTCACAGGAAAGTTCCTTCTCTCCCAGGCACACTTCATCTCCAGACAGGTAACACCTTCCTGCTAAGCCATTAATAAACACGTGTAGTGGTTCTTCCACCTTTTTGAAGATTGCAAACCAACAAATATGCTTAGAACATACCAATTAATTTAACTCTAATTTCTTCTGAAAAGAATTGTCATTTTTTAGGACAGAACACATCTTCATGGCACTCTTAAACTTCATTATTACCCCCACGTTGCGCTGTCCATGTAGAGACATCCAAGGCTTTTGCAGCATAGTTATAAAAAAATAAGTGTCAGCTCTTACACCTTTCTTTAAAGAAAATGTGGTGCAATCTCTTAAGATCTTTCCTTCTGGTTCCTGCATGCAGATTTACAGGGGAAATGAAGCCAGGCCCATGTGGGCTCCAAAATTATTTCTCTGGTCTGACACCTGATCTGGATAATTAGAAGCCTGAGACTCACCAAGGCAAAGAGACAACCCTGGGAAAAGTATATGTTTATCTGAATTTGGATTTTGATCTTGCATGTGCTTTCAGATAAAAAGGATTTCCTTGCAGGACTCTAACTGGCACACTTATATTGTAGTGGCATTTAAAGCTCAGCTCTCTTTGTTTTTCTTTCTAAATTTGGCTTCATTTGGGGGATTTGATTTACATGAAACCCAGCAAAAGACAAGGTTGCCATTGTATTCCTCTGTTATTGCCATATAATGCCATCCATCATAGATTAAAAAGCTGATGGTATGAGGTTTCTGTTTGGGTGCAATGACATTCAATATGCTTTTTGGAGAGCTCTATGGTCAGAGTTAGAGAAACCAGAGCTTTTCTTCTGACCTTTCTCATGTCCTTCATAGAATTTTGATAGAGTGGGAAAATTGCTTCTAAGTCTGTAAGCTCTTCTTTAGACAGATAAAGGGATGTGGGATTTCTTGTATCAGGTTGCCAGTATCTTGAAGAACAAGAAATCATTTAAAGTTGACACAGTTTGAGTCCTTTATTTAAATTCTGATGTCCTGTAAGTAAATTCTGACTGCCTTGAAATCAGTGAAGTGGAACTTAATAACTTAAGAAAAGTGACTGAAGAAAGTTTTAGGGATGACATTACTGTTTTCTGAAGAGATTGCTGCAACCCCTGCCATGAGTGTGGAGGTGCTGCTGCCCACAAAGAGGGCACCTGAGAGGGCTGGCAGCTTACAGGAGATTTTTCATCCTGCTCTGGGCTGTCTTTTCTTCCTCTGTACTTCATAAAGTGATCACAGCCTGCAGGCAGAAAACAGCCTGCAGATTGTAAGAATGCTGCAGTCCTTAGATTTAGCCTGCTTTTTATAAAAGAAAGTATAATGCAGGATTCAGGAAAAAAGTAGGCAAATGGCTTTGCTTCTTGTGCTTTCCTTTTTAAAACTTACAGAGTAATGATGCCTTGAGCATACTAAAGAGCTTGGAACATAGACTGGAAGATTTATTTGAGGTTTTTATGGCTGGGCTTGTTCTGCATCTGTCTGATCCATCTGCCTTGGTCTGGTCTTCCCCATGAGTGATCTGGATCACAGAACTAGAAAAATATCTCTTCCCTCAGGCTGAGTGAGGAGATCCTTTATTGTGTAGCAAGTTTCCCTTCCCTCCTCTATCCCCTCAATATCTGAGCCAATAGTTTGAGAAGAAAAACTACCACTATATCTGCTATTTCATAGCTGGCTTGTGTATTGGAGTCTCACCTTTCAGCATGGTCTTTATATGTGTTAAAAGAATGAAAACTCTTAACAGAAAAACCTGTGCTACGTTTTTCATACAGGCCATGATACACAGGTCCATCACCATTTTTTTCCATTAGTTAATGGGGTGGCAAGAATGGGAGATTATAAACCCCATTGAAAATAGGAACTTGTCCCATTTTCTGAGGCAAAATGAGAAGAAGCTATTGAGATAGCATGACAAAAATGTAAGATTTGCATACACTTGCAAATCAGCAGTTTCACAGTTAACCAACACTAAAAGCTGCTCATCTTAATAAGGATGTCTTGAAAGTATGCAGCAATTATTCATGATAGTCTTGAGATATACTTCTTTCACAAGATCAGACTTATGATGAGTGTTTACCTCACAGAGTTTCATTTTCATTAAAAATGATTACTCAAGAATGGCTTTAATTTAATTTTTTTTTTTTTTTTTTTTTTTTTTTTATTTTTTTTTTTTTAGGAAAAATGAAAGCAGAAGTTAAACCTCCTTGCCTTTATGGGCTTCAGAAGTTACTTTCTGTGTCAGTCTTGCATAAGCTAAAGTGCTGGAAAGGAATTTGAAATTGTGGATTTTACACGGTTCAGAATTTTTCCAAGTACTAATATTTATGAAAGGAAATTCAGTACCTAACTGGAATACCAAATCTTTTTAACAATGCAATTACTGTGGCTTTACACCCTGTTCTCTGGAGTAAGCTAAGGCTTCCTACCAAATGAAGCAGAAGCTGATTTTCTTTTCAAACTCTGGAGTACAGGAAAGCAGTATGTATTTTATATTTCTTCCCATTATTTTAAAGGTTATTAAAACATATCTTCATGCTGCTGAATAACATTGGGTATGTCTTTACCTTGGGAGTAGACAGAGGTCATTAAAATCTGCCTTCTTTTTCTCTCCCACCCTCCTGTCCTCTCCCAGTGCACCCATATTTTGCATACATTTACCAGGGTTATTTTACTGCTTGTAGTGATTAAACACATTGGCAGCTGTTTGTAGGCTCTGAAACAGCAGAATAGGAGGGAGAGGAGCTGCACAAACCCTCCCACATCCCTTTGTTATGGATGTTTCCCAGGACTTCAGAGCAGTGTTCAGCTCCAGTCTGTTCATCGTGAAGAGAACCCGATGGCTGCTGAAAGCAGGGACACCAATTTCTCTGCTTATGTTCAATTGTGAGAATTCCCTGCTGTGGAAAACCAGTAACATCTGTGAGCTTGTAGTTCAAATCAGCACAAAAAGAGATGAACCATTTATCCTGACACAGTGGTTAGATGTCACATACAAAATTGCTCTGGGCTGGGGGACGCTTGGCTGAGGCACAGAACGACTGAGTGGTTTTCAACCCTGTTACAGGACAGTCCAGACCTTCTACCTGGAGTGGTTCAGAACAAACCTTCTGAGCAGTGCAGGTGACACAGACCTTGTATGAGTGGGCAGACACGGCTTGATGAGGTTTTTATCACTATTTAGGGAAGAGACTGTGTCTGTTATTATATAAACAAGCAATTTCTGTGTGTATTGTGGGTTTCAGTGGTGCTCTGGCAGGTTTTCCTATATGATTTTTTGCTTGCTGTGGATGCTGAATATGTATTTTTAGGTACCGTTTATCTGTCCTTCACTGGTGTATCCACTGCTTTGCCCAGGATATTCCATCAAAAAAACTTAAATACACAGGTCCCTTTTTCTTTTGCAGGACATACAGGGAGAAAGCCCATAGTGGATAGAATTTAAAAACTATTGATGTGCTACAAAATAAAAATAATTCAGTATCTAAATACAGCACCAGTCTGGTAATCATAAGAGACATAAAGAAGCAGTAAAAATTTAATTAAACCAGTTGTATTATTGTTATACTTTAACCTCAAATGGAGCAGGAAAAGAGTAATATTAGAACTGCTAAACCACGTAGTAAAGATTTGAGACCTTTATAATTTAAAGCAAGAAAATAAATAAGATCAAAAATAGCTTTAGGTTGAACTAAGTGGTTATAACATAAAATTTCCTGAACTAGAATCTCTCAGTTATGTCTTAGTAGAGAAGAGACATGAATAAGAAATTACTTTGCACCACTGATGTGCTCAGCTCTATACATATGGGAGGCACCTGTGGCTGTCATAGGAATGCTCTGAGTAGAAATGCAGAAATGTGGAAGATGATTCAACTGGGTTTTTACTTCCACAGTCTATTCCTCTGCTGGGTTTAATTTGAGCACTGCTGAATTGTAAGCCCAGAGCGTATCAGAGAGAGAGATTTCTGATCATTCACAACACCAAGTCTATAAAATATTCATAAAACCTCTGCAATCTGAATTAGCCTTTCAAGTAATAAAAAAAATACATCAAAGTAATACAATAAATGAGGGGGCCCCTCTACTACATGTGATATGAAGCAGAAGAATTTCTTTTAAATATTTGATTCGTGAAAAATAAATGGGGCATTTTCTGATGCAACAATTATTGGGTTTCATACTGTATGAAAGAGTAACAAGAAAGATGCTGTGTTATTGTTAACAGCTCTATATCCTACCATCTAAACTAATGAGCACCTTTGATCTTCTCTGAATTCTTCATGCTTCATTGTTTCCATCATTGTCAAAAGCCCACTCCTTTACTTTTCTTGGGAAATAATCTACATAATGCAAAGTGACTGTTTATGGAGCACAGTGAGTGCTCCACTCAAGGAAGAAAGGGCATCATCTGATAAAAGGAGACATATCCTTGAGACAGCTACAAAATGAGATAATTTTTGCAGAGAGCAGATTTTTTTTTTGCCAGTCAGAATTTAAAGAATCATCCCACATTTGGCAGACAATTTTGCTTCTCCAAGGGTAAACAACACTGAGTGAAAATAGTTGCAATTTTGGTTTTTGCTGATAATTCTATTTGTTTGAATATTTTTAAGTGCCTGGTTAATGAAAAAGCAAAAAAAAGGTGAACTGTAACAATGACTGTTCTAGAGATAGAGGCAATATTCATGTCATGTTTTTATGAGTTCATTTTTAATTTCAGTTTTCAGATTTCTGTATCACTAATTTTTGCTTTTTTGGTCCCCAGACAGATAACAATGCAGGAAGACACCTGCCACCTTCCATATTGCTGGTGCACGAGTTTAAATAAATTTATTTGAAGCATTGGCATTGGATATTAAAATATAAGGCTCTAATCCTAAAGTGTCTCCTAAATTTGAAAGTCTTTCTTAATTTTAATAGCACCTGTCTCAAGATTGAATAGATGGATTTTTTTACAGGCTTTATTAGACATAGTTTCATAAGGACTAAGAGAGGGTGTCTTTAAAGGGGTTCAGTTACAAATGTGTATGTGTGTAGCCCAGGATAACTATGTTTGAATCTTTCTGATACAAATCAAAACTGTGATGTCAAGAGCAAATCCTTAGTCACAAATAGGTAACATTGGTATGGAAAAGAGAAGATCCTGCATGTGAGTGTAGAGGACCTGATTCTCACTGCATTTTTGCCCAGCACAATTCCCATTGGCCTCAGAGGACTGACATTGGTGTGAATGACACATGAACCAAGCTGAAGGATGCAGGCTTCAGAAAAGTAACTTGAAGCCTGTTCTGTCTGTAAACAGGCTGAATTTTCACACTGGAAGCCAAGTTAAACAGGTTGACCTGTTGATCCCAGGTGTGCTGGCACCCACTGCAGCCACTGCAGCCCTTCCCAGTGCCCTGCAGCCCTTCCCAGTGCCCTGCAGCCCTTCCCAGTGCCCTGCTCTTGCCAAGGGCAGCTCTCAACACCAGTGCCTTTGTCAGCCAGACCCTGCTGGCTCCCCTTGGCCTGAGCCTGTCTGAAAGTGGGAAAACAAAGCCAAGTTTGTCTTAGGCATCGATCCCAGTGTGACCAGAGAAGGCACAGAGCTGAAGAGGCCCTGGATTGCTCACCCACTGCTCTGCAAAGCATCTGATTGGAGAGAGGCTGACTACATCCCAACATTCCTCTTTGAAGCTAACCTTCTTTAAATAAGAAGAAAAAGATCAAACAAGAACTAGTTTTATTCAATGAAGCAGTGTGAGAGATCAGCAACAAGCAAGCTTATTCCTAGAGGAAGGATAACACACTCATTTTCTCTTCTCACCATACACCTCTGGAAATATCTTGATCAATATTAGAGCTCTATGCAATATGTAAAGGAGATTACATTCCATAGATATATTTTAAATTATACATTTCCACACACTGTATTGATATGGAATGCAATTTTATCTGATTTTAATACTTTAATGCTGGCTTCCATTATTTGCACAGTTAGTAAATGAAGAGATGCACAGAAATCTGGATTTAATTAAATAGGACATGCTATCATTTACTGACTGACATAAGTAGAATACATTAAATACAAGCATTATATAATACTTTTTGTCCTGAGTGATGCACAGCAACACAGCAAAGTTGCCTTTAATGCTGACTGCCAAAATCCACCCAAGTTTTGTGGAATGTAAATTGACAACATTTTTGGTTTTTGTTTTTTTCTTTTCTGGCTATTATTTATTAGATTCATTCCCCTTTCAAATCATTTTTCATTTTTGCCTTTTATTAATTCTATTTGTAATGACCAAGTGAAAATACTGCACAATTTTTACCTGCCTGAGTCTTGCTGCTATCACTGTCAGCAGCAGCTCTCTTTACCCTAAATGTGTTATTATTATTATTATTATTATTATTATTTTTATGCTGCATACAAGAGCACCAGATGTAAGAAGCAAAATGGGAAGGAGCTTGCAGAAGGAAAGGTAGCAAGACTGGGCTGTGACCCAGGGAAATATCTGTCTCCAGGTATTTTGAAAATCTACTACAGAAAGAAATTACTTTTTCACTTTTTAGCTCCCATTGAGCACAGTCTAAATGCCAGTGTGCTTCGTCAATGTCCCTGATAATTCTCTGGGACATCCACTTACAGGCCTGCTGGTGCTGTTTGTGCTCTTGCTGCTCTCTGCAAAGGCAGTGCAGGAGCCAGCGTGGCCAGAGGCACAGCTGGGGCTGGGGGTACCTGCTGGCAGGGACAGGTGAGCCGGGCACTCATCCCCAGGAGGGATTTCATTCCAGCACGGGCACTGCCTTCAAACCCCACTCAGGCTGGACAAATAACAGATGTTGCCCCAGCCTAACTGTGTTAGAGCTCCTGGTGACCAACCAAAGCAAGGGCAGAGATCACTTGTGCTTTCTGTTTTCCTCGGGCTGCTTTTCCTCCCTGAAGCATTGTTCTGGCCCTTTCACCACGGTGACATCTGAGCACCTCACTGCCTGCAATCCCCCAGCAGCTTCAAGGGCAAGAAGCAGGATGGTCACCAGTGCTGGGCTAACTCCACAAAGGTCTGTCTTATTTTTCTGTTTGGTTTTTGTCCTTGGTCATTAATTGCCAATAGGTGAAAAGCTTTCTACTCTGCAGTTTGTTATACATAATAGAAAATTGTTGGGTGATATTAAATATTTTTAAATTTTATTTTATAGAAGAAGAGTCAAAATAAAACCAGAACCACCATATTGCTCCCCATCTCAAGGGGTTCTGATTTCCAGTAGGTGCTTCCTTTTCCATGAGACTTTTTGATTTTCCCTCACAGCAGACTCTTTCTTATGTTCAGTAAACTTTTGCTTTTTTATTCATAGCGGCCCACATAAATTCTTGGGTTTTTATTTATGCCATTATGTTAATGCCCCTTTCATCTTAAAATACTGCACTGAATTTGTCTTAATTTTCTGTTAAAGGTTATACTGACAAAGGCTAATAAAACACATGGAGCATTATTTGTATTTACTTACAAAGCTGCAGTATCCAGGACGACATCATCACTTCTATAAAGTATTATCCCATAAAGTTCATTCTGAAAGTGAATGCTGTATCTCATCTTGCTATGACATGCAAACAGCCTATCTATCTAAGCCTTTACAGCATATCCATCACACCAGAAGTGTGCTGGTGCCAGTGAATCAAAAGCTACAGCAGCAGTTAACAAGAAGCGTGCTAATTAATGGCTCAAACAGAAAGTTTTAAGAGTGATTTTTCCAGGCACTTCATTCAAAAGTGATTGAGAAGGAAATGCCTCTTTAAAATTTTTATATAATGTCACACTAAATGAACCATAAAGAAACAATATAGAAAATACATAGCTTGGAATTTATGAGAACATTTTACAACTATTAAAGACCATGTTTAAAGGTCTGGATTTTAAATGGAGCCAAGGGACCTTTGAAAGCAGATTTACCAGCAAGGTCATCTTTAAAAATGTAAAGGAAGAAAACCATGTCCCAAACATCAGAGTCAGGGACATCATAAAACTCAGAATTGTTAGAGAAGATAGGAAGAATGGACACTAAAATGCTAAAAGAATCATTATATAGCGTATATTTATTCAAATCCAAAAGAAAAGTTGACTGCCAGTCACCAGCTAAATGAAAAATGGCATTGCAGCTGGCTTTGTTAGAAAAAGTCTTTTGGACCAGCCATCCTCGCTGGCTATTTCAAACTGCTGTTCACCAGCTTAGCTGGTGACATGTTACTGTACCTCAGAACATACAAATCTTGTCTCCTGAGAAAACAGTTGTCAAAACATTTTTTTTTTCCTTCATGACATATGGAAAAAAATTCTTCATACATATTGAAACAATTTTTCTTTTTTTAAGCAGTTTCAGTCATATCATATATGGTATAACATCAAGGCAAGTTCCAAAATACAAACCTAGAACAAAAAAAATCTTAAAAATTTGAAATATATCTATTTTTTGGAATATCCTTTCTCCCATTATTTCATCAATAGACTCAATTCCTGTGAAATGGGTACAAAGTAGAGTTGATGTTAATGAGACAATGCATCAACTTGGATTTGGATTCTCTGGCAATATTTCTTTCCAAGATTTTTTTCAAAGAAAAAAGATTCATTCAAAGATTTTTTTCATAGAAGCATGATCCATATTGTGTAAAAATAATGGTTTCTTTAAGTGAAGAAGTTAGCTCTCCGAGAAAACAAATTCCAAAAAAAATTTTTTTTTTAAAGGGAGTACAAAAAAAATCTAACTAATCATATTTTTGGTAGCAAATATAAGGCCAAGCTCTTTCAGAATCTGAGAAATGGAAAGCAAAAGCGAGGTGGCAGAAATAAACCTTGTTGAATTCTTGCATACTTTTTTTTCCGCAGCCTAAGCCCCTCCCAGCTCTGCAGATTGTCAATGTCAAACTTAGTTTGTGGCAATCATTTTACTGGTGTCAAACACATCTTTATCCTTTCCTGCCCCACAAGTATTAGACTGTGCTTTTATAGGAGAGCCGGGGTTATTTAGAGAGGAACTGAACACCTGGTGGGAGAACACCCCCTCTGCATTAAATAATCTGGTGATCTGCATCCACAATGGGCAGGACTCGCTCTCTGCGCGGGGGTGATTTAGAGATGTCCTGCACCACTGAGCCTGCATTTCAATAACTGCTGCGGGGCTAGAAGGTCCTTTAGTTCTGCCTCTGAGTGAGGAGCGGAGGCAAGCCGTGGAGCTCAGACTGGGGAATTCTTTCTGGCCCTGGAGCTGTAAATTGGCAGCCTTGGCTGTGCTGGGGAGAGCGGGCAGCGGCAGCAGCCGGGCACAGCCCCGGCCTCTGCCCTGGCCAGGCTGCCCGGGGAGAGGAGAACAGGGCAGGGCAGGGCAGGGCTGGGAGCCTGCGGGGCTGTGAACCCCCTGCTGCCTCCAAGGAGCTGGCAAAGGAACGAGCAAAGCTTGCCAGAGATCCCTCGCAACTTCTTTTCTTGCACAAAGGCTGGGAAAGGGCGGTCTCCTGGCTAAGATGATTCTCTGCTTGAAATCTGAGTACCCTTTACCTTTGACAAAGACATTCTTATTGAATTTTTTACAAAATAATTCCAGTCTGTTTTTTACACATTGAAGAGCACCACTTCATTCACAGCTACTGCAAATGTATCCAGAGCTGAAAGGTAATTAGCTGTGATAGCTGTCTGCCACCTTTTCCTTATGTGGCATTTTCAAGCCCTGTCAATTAGAAGTGTCTTACGCTAACAACTTATTTATTTTTATATACCGTTGAACTTGCCAGCCATTTTTACTTATCAGTTCTTAAAGAATACACTTTAGAGCTGCAATCTTGTAAAATTTCACCCTGGAGCAGACTACACCAAAGTTAATGAGCCATGAAAAATAAGACTTGGGTTGATAAGGTTGTTAATACAATTTTTCAGCTCTAGCCTGTACAGGCAGGCTGTGCAGGCTGTGATCAGTTAAAATAGATGCTTCAATTAATCCTTTGTTGGAAATTGAGAAAATAACCAATAGGACTTNTGGAGGGAGAGCTCTCATTCCGGGGCAGTGTGAGCAGAGGGGTGGGAGCCTTGGGCTCGGTGGGGCCCAGCAGGGCAGAGCTGCTCCTTCACTGGCTCTGTGCCCTCTGTGCCCCCGGGGCCGGGCCCTGGCTGCCCTGGGGCGAAGCTGTGAAACCTCCCCTGCCCTGCGGCAGTGTCACACCGCTAAAGCCGCCTGGAACACGGGCACCTGTGCTGGGCAAGGGCGAGCTCCCTCCTGGGCTTCAGCTGCGCCGTCCCTGCCACGGGAGAGGCGGCAGCTTGGGATTTGCAGGGAGTCAAACACAGCGGTGCATCCTACCCACTTAGCTTGCACACCATTGCTCAACACTGTGCCTGGAAAACAACCTCGGAATACTCTTTTATATGTTCCAAATTACATTTGGTGTTGTCTTTTCTTTTTATTGTTGTTGTTGTTTTGGTTTGGATTTGTTTTGGTTTGTTTTTTGTCCCTTACCTGGAACAATGTTAAACTGTACCAGAAAAAAATGCAAAAACACAGCAGTAAATTCAAGTGTCTGGGGTTTGGTATCAAGCTAATTTATATCTACATATCTATAGGTTTTCTTTTAGAAGAATTGGCTATATCTTTTCCTATTTTAAATTGAGGTTATCACGCAAATGCAAAGAACAAAGAAATCGAACCCCCCCCCCCCTTCTTTTTTTTGGTAAGGTGAATGAATAGAGTTCATTCACAATAAAGCTATACTCAATTTCATTCTGTATTCACAAATATTTGACTTTCACAGTTCCTTTTTTTTTTTCAACAAATATGTCTGGGAAAAACAGAAAACAACAAATTGTCACTAAATTCACCATGTTGGCCTCTTTTTCCAAATGTCATTTTCACTCATGCTGCTTGGCAAGCTCATATGAGAAATGACAAAGAAAGTTCACAGAACTGTCACTTCTCTATTAAAATGAAATAGCCTCTCTTTTGCTGTCCTTCTTCACAATTTTCAGAATTTATTGACAGTAAATGAGTGGCATACCAGTGGCATTTATAAATTCAGTTCATTTTGTTCTATCTAAAAAACAGAAATGGAACTTGGCACCTTCTGTGTGTTTCCTTGATATCAGATATTTAGAAAACTGACTATATGAAGAAGCATTTATCAAGCTAAACATGCTATCTATATGTAAACACCCTTACCTGTTGCAGAGATTACTTTTATATCCCCATTTTTCTCCAGTCTTGATGCTGTATTATAGCTCTCAAAGTGCTGATAAAAATGATTCGGTTCTGCTGACTACAGAATGGGAAATGACAAACAGATTGAAATCCACAGATTAAAGTAAAAATAATTGCTAAACTCGCTACTGTAACTCTTACACATTTTCTTGCCACAAACTGTCCGTATTAAATAAACAAATGTAGTAGGTAGGTGTCTCTCTAGTCCAAAAAACCTGCTTTCACCGTTAGTGGCTATGAACATTAGCACTCCATCCCACTGGGTGAATGTTTGTATGAGGTTCAGCACTGGACTCCCCTAATTACCTCCTGGGTTTTATGCTGGCTGCTGCCTGATGCCGGCAGTGTCTGTGACCGTCCGGCCCGTGTGAATACACATTGGAAGGTCTTGCGTAGCGTGAGGACGGGTGCAGTTCTTTAATGATTGGAAGAGGAGAGCTCGCACTCCACACTAGAATAATTTCCTGGCCTGAGACACAGTGGGAAAAGCCACGGAAAGGCCAAGGGCTGAGCGGTGCCAGCGTGCAGCCCCTGGCGCTGCAGGCAGGACAGGGAGCGCTGGCAGCGCACGCCCTGCCAGGCAAAGCAGCCCCGGGCTGCCCAAGCCCTCAGCTCCCCTCGCCTTTCTGCACTCCCAGCACCAGCACAGCCGCATTTCCCAGCCTCGTTTAAAATCCAGCTAATATGGGGTTACCCCACGGAGGCCTTCGAGACTGGATGGATTGCTGGATTGCTCTCGCATTCTCAGAGGGTCTTTTCAAGCCCTCTTCCTTCTGGATCTTCATTTCTGTCTCTGTGCCTCTTTGTTTCCCTGACCCTGCCTGAGGCAGTCATCCCCTAATTTTCTCTTGCACCGCACCCATTTCCTCATCTCCTTCGATGCTTGTCACGTTACACAGCTAAAAGGTGTTGTCTGTCTCTTACACCCACACCTGAAGGAATGATTAAAACCCTCGCAGTGTTCCGTGCCAGGCTGTTCATCACTGTGGGGGTGGAATAGTAAATCCCTCAGTGGGGGTGTCTGCAGGTCCTTGTGTCTGTCTTACTGCCAGCTGTCCTCTCACCCTTTCTCACTAACACCCTCCTGCATGAGCTCTATCTTCACACCCATAAACTACATCCATATTCCTACTGAGAACACAACGTGCCCAGACCCTCTGGAGTCCTCCTGCACTGCCTTAAGTCTCCCATTTTTTGTTGCTGTTTCATTTTGCTGTCCAAGGTTTGCGGTGTGTTCTTAATTTCCTCTGTAAATTCTGGCAACTCTCACTTCCTCACATCTCCTCCCTCATCTGTTGCTTTGCCTAAATCTTCAAGATTCAGCTCTTCTTTTCTGCTTGCTCTTTTCTGCTCTACAAGAGGGGGATTATTTGTCCAACAATCTCTCAACTACTAATTTTCTTACTGGGATACAGCATTCGGACAATTTTAGCCTATATTTTAAAAATAACCTAACATCTCCATCCCACTTGCTTTCATTAAATGTGTCTATTGTTTTCTAAAAGCTTGGCATTTTGAAAACAAAACTTACTATTTGTTGATATTTAAGCAAAATTAATGCACGAGCTTCTATCAGTTTCAAATTAATCCTTTCACCAAAATTCATGGCAGAATGAAAATACATTTTGCTTTGGAAATGCTGAAGTCTTTCACCTGTAACAAGCTGCCCTGACTGGACCATTTTTACAATACCTGTTCTCCAGTCTGCATTTGGGAAGGTATATTATTTTGTGATGTTAAAGATCTCAGCAGTATTTATCTCTCTAGTAAAACGTCTTTTCAATTTTATCTCTTTCCAGTCCACTTGAGCGGAGGAGAGTCATAACAAGCAAAGGATTTAGGACAGATGCACCCTTCAACACCAACAGAAATTAATCTGCAGTAATTCTCCAAGGTGTTTTGGCTCCAGCCTCCAGCTTTCACCAGCTTTCCAAGCAGTGCATGCCACCAGCCCATGTCTCAGCCATGGCAGGGCCTTGGCTGCTGCTACAGTGCCTGACTCATCCTGCAGCAGAAAACTTGAATTACTGTTTTATTCTCCTGAGGCTTTCTTTATCTCTTTATACTAAACAAACATTGTAGTTGTTCCTTTTGCCTTAAACCTAATAGTGTGACATTACAGCTCAGTAGCTCATGGTCCCTGCTGCTGAACAATAATATTTTTTATATCAACAAGAGCCCTTTGTAATACTTCACGCAGTTAGTGCAGCAGTGACATTCTGAATATCTACTGACTTCTTGGAAAACTCTTCTGTGTTTAAGAGGTACAGAAGGGTTTTCTTGATTAAAGGGAGTACAGTGACAGATTCTGCTCGACCAGATCTCTCTTATGCACCTTCTGTTACTGCTCAAGTAAGGCAGATGAATAAAAGATGGGGACTCTTCTTCTTGCCAGCAAGTTCCAGAATTTCTTAAGAGTCCATATTCTTTTATGGAGAAATTGTGTGGGTTTTCAATACTAGACTTTCTGCAGTATTGTGCTTGTGGGTGCAGACAATTTTTTTCATACCAAGCAGAAAGTCAAATGGAAACAGCACTTTGCTGTTCCTCTGTCTGTAAAAGTGATTTTCCTATTGCTTCTATTCTTTGGCTACTGAGTTGGAAAAGTAAATTCTGGAATTTTGCAACTTATATCCATTGACATTAGCAGCAAAATGTACAGTCAAATTAGCAGAGGGTGGAGCTCCCCTCAAGAGTATGAGAAGGTCTGGTCTAACTTTATAGCACAGTTTGGTTCTCATTCTGTGGAGTGTAAAGTAAATAAGAACATCTAAGTACACTTAGAGACATATCAACATAAACATCAGGAAAATCAGCCTTTGCAAGAGGCAGATCTGCCAGGACCATCTCCAGCCATTCTAAAGCTAATCTGTGATGCAATAATTGACCTGGCTCTGTTTCAGGAGCTTTAGCTCTAAACCACCTTGGTACTTGAGGGGTGAAAATACAGAAAATATGATAAATGTGTGTCCTGAGAAGGGAACAGAATTACAAGATGGTGAATTTGATATCGATACCTTAAAAATCATTTGAAAGTACAAGAAAAATTGAAACAGATAAACTAAAGCATAAATAAATCTTTGTTCTTTGGCTTTTTGAAGGAGACAAAAATCTGTGATAAGAAAGATCACTTAATGTAACATATCTGGCTTTCCAAAGGGCTCTCAAAATCTCCCTTGCCAAAAGAGACAGATTAAAGAGCTGAAAGCAGACAGTAGAAAAAGTTGAGGAGTCACTAAAGAAAGAAAAAACCCTTTGGGATGCGCAACTGGGCATATAAATGGCAGGTAAAATTCAACAAAATAAATGTGAAATGATATAAATGAGGGAAAGATAAATCATCATTTTACATATAACATGATGTGTTCTAAATTATTGCAGACTGCATCTTGCAGGGTAATACACAGCCCGTGAGAACATCAGCTCAGAGAAGAGAAAAATACAGACAAAAGTTAGGAATTATTAAGAACAGAGAAAAAAAAATATAACTTTCTCTGACAGAGGTAGTCTCTGATTTCATGTTTGGTCTGTCTTAGACATCTGCTTTTACTCATTGCTCGAGACAGCATATTATGAACTTTGGTTTTACTCTGTATGGCCATTTTAAAGTTTTTACCAACAAGCCTCAGTGTTTTCAGCAAATTATCCACTAAAAAGCATAAAACCCATATTTTATAAATAACAAAATTAAGCCTAATTACAGAAGTCTTGTTTTCATTTTCAGTAAGTGTGTTTCTATCTATCTATCTATATATATACACATTTATATTTAGGTTTCATTTTTCTAATCCTAAATTGCAATGCTGTATTTATTCCATGTTATATCCTTTATATTTATAGCTCCTTGCAATCTCCTAATATGTTCCTCAAGACCATGACTCTTCTAGGAAGATGAAGGAATATTAAATCAACCATACTGAACATAATTTGATTGGCAGCTTGCCTCAAATACTATTTTTCTCCTTGTCTATTCTTTTAATTTTACAACAGAAATCTCCCTGAAGCAGCGCTTACATTACAATGCTTTCCCTAACACAAGTTAATTGCTATTTGCTTTAATTGTTTTCTACTCAGCTTCAGAAGAGCTGTCAAAATACACCTTCATGATTATATATTTCACAATAAGATTGAAATGAAGACTGGACCATTGAAATAGTAGTAAAAAAATAAAAAAATTTTAAAACCTCAAACAGTATTTCTAGGCAGATTAGTTGTTCTCACCAGTTACTTTGTAAAAAATTGGCACAGTATAATTCATTGCACACATCTTTGGCAAATATGCTAAGAAAAGCTTACTGAGACAGACAAATAATTAAAATAAAGTTTGATAGGAGAATCATGCCAGTGAATAACAACTCATAAAAAATAATACTTTTTTTTTGTTAGATGCAAAGCACACACAAAATGGAGCACCTTCAAGTAGTGTCCTCCTTCTTATGTTCCTATGCTAAGCTCAAAATTAAACAAATTGAAAAATTGGTATAAAATTATGTCCCAGCCTGGAAAATTTCTTCATCATTGTGCTGTAAGTTGCCAAAGAACATTATCTGTATAATAAATCAGGGTCTATCTTGGATCTTGCCAAGTTATTCTCTATCTTCCTCTGGCTTTTGATATGTATTATTTTCTTTTGGCTTATGCTGCTCTCAGTGAGGGACAGCTTTTCTCTAACTTACCTCTTTCCCTCTTCTCTAGAATGAATCAGTTTTACCTTGTCAAAGCTCACATGCCTCAGGAGTCTCTGTGTGCACAGCTTCTCCTGAAATGAGTACAGACATTCTCAGCATGAAGCTCCATCATAATTTCAGGCTAACCCAGATCTGATGGCATAGTCTTTCAAATTAGGCATTGAAAGGAATTGTTTTATTACTTGTTTGGATCCCTCAGAATCAAACTCAAGATTACTCTTTGGATCTCTTTCTCTTCTCTCATAATCAAAACCATCCATCATATAAATTAAATTAGTCTCAGCATTGCCAAGGAAAGCAGAGCCCCCTCAAGGTTTTTGGACAGCCAGCTTTTGCTGGGTGAGGTGAATGCATGGAGCTGCTGCCTCTGCAGGCTGTGGGGGTCTCCACTTCCAGTGCATGGACTCCAGTGCCTTCTGCTCTGGGGCAATGGGGTGGTTTTGCACAAATTATCCCATAATTACCCCAAAGTAATTATGATATGTCTGAAAACTGCTCACAAGTGTCTAACATGAAACAAAATTCTGGCTTAAGATTGTAATACAAAATGAAATCAAAATAAATATTCAACATGGCAAATCTTTATCAGTGCATAGGTTGCATTTTTCAAACCTACAGAGCTAAAGAGAGGCCAGTACCACCTACATAGCTGAGTTTGAAAGTTGTATTTCCCTGAAAAAGAAAACATGCCATTGACATTCATGATAACTGCTCTAAAATATTTCTTAATTGTAGTGTAATACATTCAAGGTTTCCTAATATTTTTTCTTTAAGAGAATTTTGGGAAACACTTTTGTTCTCATACACCTCTCTGTACTCACTAATATTAGACTGGTAAGGTTTTCTAAGAGAGCTCAAACTCACCCAGAGAGAAAGCCTTTAGACTGCAGAAAGGGCAATAAGTGTTTGCAAATGCTCCTCTTGCCTTTCTTTATGAGGACTGTAGGTGAGCAAACACAGCTAATTGAGCTTGCCAGTCCCCAGCTCTTTATTCCCCATTACTGGGTTTACCCCAACAAGATTGCTTTTCAACTTTTTCTTACTCTGAACCTCGAGCAGAGAAGAAAAACCTTGTTTTAACCAAATGCATTTGTGGAACAGGGTTTAACACTGAGGCTGGAACTCTCTGATGACAGGATGAATCTGCTACGTTTCTCTACTTCCCACCTTTCCTTAGCACAGTGCTTGCTCTAGAACACAATAAAAAAAGGTAGTACTTTTCTGCAATTTTTTAGTCATCATTTTGTGGTTGTTCTAAGTCTGTGATTTTGGGGCCTTCTCCAGGGAATTTGGCCATTCCAATGACAGTTTGTAATTTGCTTTGTTCAGAGAAGATTTTCTGCCACACAAATAGCATAAAGCAAAGAATACAGAATACAAAAATAAATGCTTTTCCAAACAGCGAGGTGCTTATATAGAAGGTTTACTGAGAAGTGATGTCATTATGGGAGGAAAGAAAATGTCCTGTAGAGCTCTATTGGCCACATACATGTTTAGCAAATAATGCTTCATGTGGTTTGAAATACCTATTCCAAAAGACAAAAACACACCAAAACCCACATAAAACTAGAAACTTTTTTCCTGCAATTTTCTGGACATTTAAAATGCAAAATCTAAAATAAGTAGAAAACTCTCTGAATCTTCAGGAAAAAAAGTATTCTTTCAGGGCTTCTGTTGTGATATTTCAATCTCCTACTCCACAATTTTCTTTGTGGGCAAATGCCAATTTATTTGTAATGGAACTGCCCAATATGGGATGGGCATTTCATGTGCCCTCACCATGAAGTGCACAGACAATAACAAGAAGCCCAGCAAAAGAAACAGCAACATGAGTGTAACTGGAACTGACTAATTCCATAACTTAACTCTGTACTATTAAGAAACAGCAAAAATTAATTGTTTGCACAGGAAACAGCTATTTTGGAGCTGTTCCATCCCTGTTTGCAGCAATGCAATTCAAAAAAAGGCAGTCTGCAGTCAAAGGACTCATCACATTATTGGCAATACAGGTATTGGCTGGGAGAGTTTCTTTTTTCCATCTGATAAGAGGAATCTCTCTCTGTGAAATTCCAGTTTTATTTCCATTTCAGGACATAGGATCTTCACATCTCTGATTTTTCTGCCATCTATTTACTATGTCATATTTATCATTTATGGGCACTTTTGCATTCCAGGCCAGAAATGCTATCCAGGGTGTGTAATATGTGGTGTTTCTAATTTTTGCCAGCTTAACCAAAGCATTTTCTTTTTATGAGCAATTGCTCAACAGGGATTGAAGTGTGCAATGAAATATCAATACCTGTAGGTAAAACCATTTTCCACCTTGCCTGTTTTTATGGCTACTATAGATCACTTTTTCCTGTGTTCCTGCAGGAACTATCTTCTACCAAATCACTGCTCAGAGAGTGGAAAATGGAAACCCACCCAGAGTGATGACAGCTAAATGAATATGCAGCACAATGCAAATAGCTCCACATGTTAACTGCAACAAAATAAATTATTCCTATATGTGCCAAGACATTTTCAGGCAGATTTCACCACTACAGCAGAAGAAATCCAGTCATTCCTTTGATATTTCTTCAACTATGAGAAATAAAGTTCTCCATAGTATCCTCACAGTATTTTGTATGGAAGTCACGTTGACACCAAGGCTAAAGAAAGCAGAAAAAGTCAGCAGCATCCAAGGTTCAACTATCATTGGAAATCAGGGGACAACACCTCTCTGGGAAGTACATGAGACATTTCTTGTAGCAGTTGTTGCCATCAGTGGGCAGCATTTCTAGTAATGCCACTATTTTGTGAGCTGGTATTTTGCTAATGTTTTTTCCTCACTTTCAAAAACATTAAAAAATAAATGGAAACCCTTCCAATAACAGGAATGGGGTTTGTGTCATTCTTTTAATTTTTCATTATTTTTCCTTTGTTGAGAGAAAGCGAAAACCAGAACATGTACAAATATAGGAAAGAAGAAACTTTAAAAAAATTAAAATTCTGTGTAGATGAAAAAACTTCTACAACTCTTTCAATTTTTTTTTTGCTAATACTTTTCATGTTTTCCCTTCTGGGAAGTAATGGTTCAGACATTTCTTTCACTCACTCCTTCTTACTGATTACAAATTTGAAAAAAAAAAAAAAAAAAGAACTAAAGGTGTTCTTGTAAATAGAGGAAATCCTTATATCAGCAAATCCCCAGAAAATTTGAAAGAGCATATGCTGCTCTGTGCTGGCCTATTCCATATCCTGCTGCATAACAGCCTTAAAGAAAGACTTTTCTTCATCTGCATAGTGAGAAAAGGAGGATTTCCATTATGACCTCTCACAACACAGAGACTGGTGATCAGCATTGCAGCAACTTGCAGGATTTATGGTAACAGAATTGTGGTCCAAGGTTTTACAGGAAATGATATATTAGAGCTGTTCTGCTATACAGTATTTTACAGTTAAAAATTTCACAGGAGACAGGAGTGTATTCAATTCCATGGGTTTCCACATATAAAATTAATGACCATAGAGGCCCCAACTTTTTTTCCAAGACTGAGTGCATCCAATTCTAAAAGTGTTGCTTTCTCTAAAGGTGATTCTGTTTGCATCACCTGTAGGAAAGCTCTCCTGACTGAGCTCAGCATTTTCCTAAGGAAGTCAGTAGACTTTATAGCTGTGTCTGAAAGCATCTCAGAAATTACTGACAGTAAGGCAAAAAGGGATGGCAACAGCTCACTGGGAGAAGTGAGATAAAAGAAAGGAAATCTGCTCTATAGTTTGAATTCTATGATTGGTATTGGGAAAAAATCATGGATGGATCTAAAATAAATGAAATATGAACATAGTTCACATTTAAATAAAATTTTGATTGTTATCCCAAATCTGTGGAAGGACTCACATTGTCTTCAAAGAATGTTGATCTGTGGGATGGTTCCTCAGCTGCCTTTGGGTTTGGAAATCAGCAACATGTGACAAAATTTCAACCATCTGCTGAAATCGTTGTTCCAATAGAAAACTCAAGTGTGCACTTTAAACTGTTTTTCACTTAGTACAGAATTGTTTCATACAGAGTGGAATCTTTTAAATAAGGTGTCAAGTATGCCTCTCTATAAGCATCAAAGAAATAGCTGTGTAGAAATATATGTCAATTTCAAACTGGCACAGAATCGTCCTTCTGGTTCAACTTAGAAACTTTCACAGATTTTCACCAAAATACTTACTCATCTGATCTCATTTTTGTGTTAAAAATCATCACCACATACACTGCATTTATGTTATTTTGACATTTGGTCTTTTTTTTTTTGTGAATGTATAAAGCACATTTAACCTACTTTCAAAAATATATTCTGTGTGGTATGATTTGTTTCTTGTGCAAAAGTAAAACACCCTCTGATGTACCTTTATGTGTGTTCTGCTGCAAAGCTCACACAGTTTTATGACTTTAGCATTAACTGCTCCTGGAAGGAGCTCACTTGGAGTCTGCTGTCTACCCTTGAAATAAAGACTGTTGTGTTTTGACTGGTCAAAAATCTGTATCCAATTGCTAAACTGCATGGACATAGATCAAAGTCACCATTCCCAAGAGTGTTTTAGTTTATATCAAAATGAAGACTGTGGCACCATAAATACACCATTTTAATGTGATATTGATACATTATAATGCTAATATTACTATTGAGGGCCATATATTAGAATTTCGGGCCTTCATGGTTACATTGTAGTCATAGTGAACACAATTTTAGTGAGCTATCCAGACCTTGTATTCACTTTGTGTGCTTCCAAGTATCACTCAAAATGGACACAGATACTGCAAGAAAGTAACTATGGGAGCAAGGGGTAAATTCTGGGTTTTCATCTAGAAAATATCTTTTCTGAACTAATTATATCATTTAGTGGAGTGTTTTTCAGTTTAGATATGTTGGTTAACTAAACATAGGTTTAAATGTCAGCCAGTCAAGAGGAGCTGGGGTAGAGCAGCCCAGATTTCCTACTCTATCAAAACAGGCTTCAGACAGAAGAAACTTGTAGCTGTTTGCAAAGATCTAATATGTGATCTTGAATTTATTGTAAACCTTTGCTCTAGACATTATAAACCTTTGGCAATAAACTTGGTTTGGAAGAAATCTAACATAGTTCTAGCTTAATAGTTCAATTCTTCATTTGTTTAGCATTTGCAAAGTCTTTTTTACTGTGTGGGAGGTTCTGAAATCCCAGAGCAAACAACAACAGCCTCTTAAAAAAAAATGCTGTGATCTTTGGAATACATTACTGTAAAATCAAACATAGACAAATCACAATTTTTTCATACTCAAGCCCTTTGGTAAATCAGATTCCTTTTTTAGGGGATGGATCACAGACTGAGTTGTGAAACGTGGCTTCAAGACATTTCTGTCTGAAACCTGAACCTGCCAGTAAGTTTTTACTGAATATCAAACTTGAAAAGTGCTCCTGCAAACTCCTATTTCAATGCAGTACCAAGTGCTGCCAGGTCACTAGGTACTGATATAATCATGGTAGCCAAACCCCCACTTTCCCCCTGCTCTTTCCCACCATGCCTGGTGCAGCCCAGACCTGCACTCACTCCCTTCTGCTGTCACAGACACATTCCTTCTCCTGCATCCTGGATGGCAAAGGGAGGATTGCACTCTTTGGAATCAGCTTCCTTTACTCCAGCTAATGCTGGAGGCTTTTAGAGGAAGCAATATTTGCTGTATAGCCAGAAAATGGATACTTCAATAAAACATAAGGCTCTGAAAAATGAAGCAGTTTGAAATAAGGATTTGTATTAATCTGCTGGAAAAATTGCTCCTGGGATTTTGTGCTGGGATTATTGCAGACAAGCTGAACACAAATGACCATAAAATCCTTATTCCTTACATTTTGTTTTCTTTTGCACCCTGACTTCTTCTTTCTTACTTTCCAGATATGGTGTTTTTTCTTCCCTAGTTGTTCCTCCATATCTTCAAAATTCTTTTCTTTTGTTTGTTAAGCAAAGCTATCAAAAAACGCAATCATCTTTAAATATTGCAATTTTAACTTTTTCCAAATTCCTTTTTAATACATCAAAACAATAACAATATTATAGGTACTAGTAGTTCCCCACTACTTAATAAAGACCAAGTCCACCTCAGCTGTCACTCTTAACATCCTCCCTCCCTCTCTAGAGCCAGATGTGCTCACTGAGCAATTTCCCCAGCAGAGAAGAAAAACCCACTGAGTAGATATCATAATTATTGGGAGACTGCTTATTTTTATTAATTTATTTCATTAGCTAGCATGGGCATCTCAATAGCTGTTTCTTCTTATGACATCCAACAGTCAGACTTCAGAGAGTTTTAACTGGCCATTAAGTTTTTAAGCTGATTTACTTTGGAAAATATCCATGGCCTGGCTCCAGTTTGTCTGGAAATCATGGAATTCTAGAATGGTCTCTGTTGGAAAGCACCTTGAGGATCCTCTTGTTCCAAGCTCCCTGCCATGGAGCCTTCCACTATCCCAGGTTGCTCAGAGCCCCATCCAACCTGGACTTGAAGACTCCCAGGGATGGGGCAGCCACAGCTTCTCTGGGCAACCTATGCCAGGGCCTCTCCACCCTCACAGGGAAGAATTTCTCCCTAATACTGAATCTAAATTCACCCTCATTCAGGTTAAGGACAATCCCCCTTATTGAACTTCATGAGGTTTGCCCTTCTCTCAAGTCTGTCAAAGTCTCTCTGGATGGGATTTGATCTCTTCAGCCATTCCAATCTCATTGTCAGCCTCCTTCAATGGAAGCTCAGAGTAGCCTGAGATTATACAGTTCCCAAAACATGAAAAAAATCACTAAATCATATAGCTCAGCACTGGTATAAACTGTTTCAGACCTGGACAGAATGGTGAGACATCTCACAGAATATTAAGAATACATTTTTAGCTATTTCAGGGATATTTCACTTGAAACAAATTAATTTTGCATATTTAAATAGCTCATAAAGTGCAGTAGGAAGGACCAAGTCTCTCTAGAGTGTTTTAATAGATACACAATCTACTGAAAAACAGCATGATAATAATTAACTGGAAGAAACAGAAGAAGCAGTAAAGTTTTCTGGGAAAGAAAAGTGCTCTCTTAAAGACAAAGAAAACAAGGTGGAAAAGGAGATAGGAGCTATAACAAAGAAGAATTAAAGACCTATGGCACAAAAGCAGGTTTTTAAAATCTATTTTGTATCAATCCTAACCTAAAGCAGGCTGCTTCTGTCTCAATCTGAAATGTTTGCAGTTCTGGGCTAGCTAAGCCTAGAAGGTGTTATTACACATATCTGATTGGCAATGTTACTAGTGCAGGAAGTAAATCAAAACTAAACCAAATAAAGGGGGACCAGTATAGATAGTCTGTCATTTTATGTTCCTGTGTAGAAAGGATATCTTTTAGTGCAAGAATTAAATCAAAAATAAAAGATCACAAAATAATTATAATATCATTTTAGCTACCTGCAAACCATTAAAAAAACCCCAAAACCCAGCTTTTTCCAATCAGTTAATGGGTTGTTTATTGCTGCTACTAATATTATACTCTTCTAGGTACTCAAAATGCCTACAAGGACATAGTTACCACCAAACCACAGCAAGATAGTTTGCCTAGAGGATATCATACTAGAAGACCCAACTTTTCCTTTGTCCTCCTACAGCACATCTTTAAACAGCCCATGAAGATTGAATATTTACATTTTGCTTCACACCTCATTCCTTGTTTTAAACATAAAGTTGTCTCTCTTGGGCAGAACTTGCTTTCAGAGCATCCCACTGTTGTATTTGGCCAAAGCACACCAAGCCTGCACCTGTGCACCACCCTGGGAACGTGGGCCAGGTAGGGATTCCCAGGAGGACTGTCAGCAGTGCAGCTCCCTCTGTGCATCCCCAGTGCCACACTCACACACTCTGTCATGTAGAAAAACAGGCATCTGGAAGGAGCCAATGTCAGGCTTCCCTGGCTTTCCTTTGAGAAGGAGCATCTCTCTTTCTCTGTCATTAAACACTACCTTAGCCACACTCCTTCACAGGGCAGGATTCTGCCTCTTTCACATATTTTTGTTGTATCTTACTGTTCTTGGCCATTCCTGCTCCATTTAGATGTAATATTTATCCTGAGGAAACCTTCCAAAAAGCTGGTTACGTTTGCTGCCCAATGACAGGAATGCCCTCTAGATAGATTTGCTATTATTATTTTAATAATTGCATCTGTTTTGTATGCTAGTACCACTTCTCTTTTTATAGTTTCATTGTTCTTTAAGCTTGCAGCTTCTTCTACTGATTTGCTGACTCAATAATCTCCGTGATCCACACTTTCTTCTTAAGGATCTCCTTTCCCCATAACAGATCAGAAACTGCTGCATGTATTGGACCCATGTACCTTTACAGAAATCACCAGGCTGCAGGTTTTGTTGTTTCTGCACTCCATCTTTGCCCGAGACATCAATGTCACAGTGTCACCTGCAGATAGTTATTTACTTTCTTCACAACTAAAATTTTCCTGGTTGATTTACAATCTGCTCCCAGACCACTTTTTTAAAAAGATGGATTACCCATCACCTCGGTACTCTGAGTCATTAAACTCATGATTAAACCAATCTGTCTTTAAGTCCCTAGATCTCATCAGGTTTAAACACATTGCCTTGACTGTACCTGAACAAAGCACTTGTGCCATTTTTTCCCCAATGCAGATGCCTGGATCTCCACTGGACAGGAGTGGCCAACCCAATCTGGCTGCCAGCACAGCCCAGCAGTGCTCCAGAACCCCAGCATTCTGCAAACCTTTTCCAGGCTGCTCTGAAGCATAAAACCACCTATAACATTTCAAAATTTATCACCACCTCTGTCCCTGGATCTCTTCAGGAGCAAACTCTCTGAATTCTTTGAGGTGCCACGACTGACTGCATGGCAACCTGAACATCAAGAAATCCACAGCTCTCTACAGGATTTTCTCTGCACTCTCCCTGAAATACTGAACAGGGATTATTAGTGAAGCATAGCTATTATGTAAAAAGTCCCCATGTTGTGTATAATTAGTGAATGCATGAGCAGGCAATAGAGTGGTTAATATTTCTGCTTGATACCTGTGTTGTTATAATGATTAACCTTTCATAAGTGTCAGAGTAGCAACACTATGTGATAATGCCAAAACAGAAAATGGCTAGGAGGGAATAAAGATGTTTGTGTAAAAGCTGATGCACTGGCTCTTGAGTCCAGTGCACTTTATGGTGTAGAAAAATACATGTAGAAGTACAGGTCAGCAGACTGGAGGCAAACATCTCAGTAAGAAGGAAAATAACTTGGCAGACCAGACTTTGAATAACAAATTCATTTACTATAAATCCTGAAGTAAAATGGTAGAAGACTCATGTATAAGTGAAAAAGTTGTCAGTGAAATGGATGGTCTTGGATGCTCTTTACCAATGTGATATTAAGTAAAAGAGCAGGAGAGATCTTATGACTTCAGTATAAATAGGACAATATTCCTGTATCATATATTTCATGAAAATGAAAATGCAAAAAGCCCTCTGTGATGTCAATAAAGAAAATAACCATCAGTTTATAATTTGCTGAACTTGGATTCAGCTCCATTGAAATAGTTTATACAGGTCCACAGAAAGTGAACACCAGCATTGGGACTGAAGTCCAATTTTTCCTTCTGTACCCTTTTTTTTCCATACTTTGGGCAGATGCCTTGAGCCAGATCAAAGTTGTTGACTTTTCTACTGAGCCTGTTTTTGGAGACCTTATTTCTAGAGATTTTCCTCTTGTATTTTAACATCTACCCCAGCAGTTCATCAGAGCCATAAACCACAAATTTGTTAAGGAGAATATCAGGTGTGCTTGTGCATAAACATAATTCAGTGTCAAATCCTCCCTTTGCCTGCTGGGCATTTCAGTGAGGAGCAGGGAGTCCTCCCAGGCACAGTGAGAGGAGTGCAAGTCTTCCCAAGTCTGAATGGTGCTGAAGAGCTGCTTTGCCACGGGCTTGTTGTGGTACCTCCCTGTGCCAAAGGGAAGGGCCAGCGCTTGAATGCACATCTCTGTCTCCTGGCTGGGGGACCCTGGTAATGCCCAGCAGAACCCTTGGGAGGCCATGCAGGGATAGAATTCGTGTCCTCAGACACCACCTGGGAGATGTAAACAAACACTGCACAGAGGGAGCTGCACTTTCAGTTAAAAGAGACTGCTTGTGGTGTCTCTGTTTGCAACTCTCTCACTTCTCAGTGAACTCACAAACCTCAAACCTTGCCTCTCTCTTCAGGCTCTTGCAGATATAAAAAGTCAGTAAAACTTTTGCAGCTGGAAAGATTTTGGTGTGAGTCCTTTGGCACCTAAATGTTGAGCTCATTCTTTCAAGCATAAAACATTTATTATGACTTATGTTTTAAAATAAGTATTTGTTATACTAAGTGTTTATCCCACAGGAGGGGAAATTATAACCTTTGGGTGTTTATATGCATAAATCTAGATGAGCTATTTTTTTGTAGGAAAATGAATTATTTTTTTCAAAAATTTTTAAATGAGTACCAAAAAAAAATTGATGTAGCATCAGCTTGTATAATCCTATTTTGTACCTCTCCATCTCTATTACAAATGTCATCTCAGCAATCCTTTTCATCTTTCACAAAATCCTTTAGAAAACACTTGCAAGAATAATTAGAAATTTAACTCATTAGAGGACTGAGAGGTCTGTTTACAAGAATTTCAAATCTGGAAAGCTCTGCTGTTTAAAATTTGTCTTTATTCCAATTTGTAAAAGTTTTAAATACCCTTGATCATCAACAAGAAGAAAATACTAAGGTTGCTCATATTTCTTCAATTTATAATTAATTTCCATGAAATGGTATCCACCAATTACATGTAAAAAGCTTTTAGTTCCCAGGTATCTTTTCTAGAACCACCTGCTCCTGATAAAATCCTATTGATTTTCACTTTCAAAATGAAGAATATATTCTGATGCTTTTGTGTAATAAGTGTAGATTTTTGACAGATATATGGAGAATGATAGTTCTGCTGCACTTAAAAGTCTTGTTTAAATTAGATTTCAGAGACAGGCTGGAAAATAATCAGGTTTCAATGGACAAAGACCTAATTAATAAAGTGAAGTTTGTCAAAATACAAATTCCAGGTATTTATCGATTAAATTGAGTGTGCAAGTTTGGGCACACGTGAGTAACTTAAGCTTTTCTGACTTTTTATTTTAATGCAATATGTGGTAGATACAGCAATCTATTTTTAAAAACCACAAAACATAAGCTACATTTTCTCCTACTTATAAAAATATCTCAGTTTATA
The DNA here is from genome assembly GCA_013400775.1 of Chaetops frenatus. NCBI lineage: Eukaryota > Metazoa > Chordata > Aves > Passeriformes > Picathartidae > Chaetops > Chaetops frenatus. The sequence continues at coordinate 1,016,351 of VZTR01017127.1, forward strand.
CACTTCTATGGAAATAGAGTGCTCAGCCTCCTGCTAAACTGTTAGCATGTTTCTGCCAACGTCTCCAAATGTTTTCCTTTACCCTTGTTGATTGTGAAAATACTCCACATCTTGTGGTAAAACACACTGGAAAAGAACAGAGGCATTAAGTAGGTAATATTAATTTTTCACACTGTGAGCTGATATTCACAGACCTTTTCCTAGAGGTGTGAAAGATGGGAAATCAGACTATACTAAGGGAAGGTCTGGGCCTCTCCAGTAGAAGCCATTTCTTTTCCAACTTGTCTGGCATCATTAAACAATTTTCCATGGACCACAAGCCCATCATTCCTGGGAAGCCTCTGTCAACTCCCTTTGTGAACTGTAACTGCATTTCCTAACTAAAGACTCAGCAAAAATCACTCACTGCTGCCTCAGCACCAGGGTAGGACCAAACTGTATGAATTTATGTTCTTCACATCCAGTTCACATGATGGACTCTGCTATGGGCCCTGCATCACAGGTTCTCTCCTACTGACAGTGTAGCTGTGCTCAACTCACATTTCTAGGCAATATTTTTCTAGTAGTCAAAAAACTATTACATTTGCAATGAAACATTTCTTCAAAGCCACGACCTTGTTGGAATCACCATCCCACATAAAGATCTGCTCTGATCTAGCAGAGATGAAAACCAAATACTGAAATACGGTCACAGGAGGGTGATGATAACTCCAGCTTATGCTATTTCCACTGCCTACCCCTACTATAATAATTTCTCACAACTGGAGAGACAGAAATAAAGGCAAAATACTGTAGATTTGTTGCCCAAAAAGAGCAGAAAAAAAACTTAAGATCAACAAAAATCTTTCAAGGTAAGTTTGGAATAATCTCACTTTTCTTCACTCCTGCAATGGTAACTTCACTTTCCTCTTCTTGTTTACCAGCTACAGAGAGTGAGCTACAGCAAAATGAAAACAGAGCTGTCTTTTCCCTTCCAGCCCATATTCCTGCATGCTTCTTCATATGGTTTTATTTTTAAATATTTTCCCATAAAGATGTAACTTACTTTAGGGCTTACTTGAAGGAAACTCCCAACAAGCTCCCATATGCGATTGCTTAACCCAGAACAGCTGAGCTTTGTAAATCAGCAACAGACCCAGCAGCAGTCCCTGCCTGCACAGGCTGATGGGGTTTGCCTTTTATAGTGCAGTCAATCACTAAGGAGGAGCTGGCAAGGGGCACAGTGTCCCCCGGACCTCATTAAATGAGCTTATTTTGGGCTGCTGAAAGCTTACCTCAGGCCTGAGCACAGGGGCTGGAGCTGCTGCATGAACAGGGGTTCTGCCTCCCTGCAGACATGGGGTTTTCCTGAAGAGTTTTAAGTCATGTTTCCTCCCTGTCACTGTCTCTCTAAGTGTGACACAAAGACACAATGGCACTTTAGGGGTTTACCTCAGGAGCCTGTCAATGCTCACACTGAAGGAGCTCAGCCCCAGCCTGGGAGCACTCTGGAGTCACTCCCCCGTGTCAGCCTGTCCCTGCACTGACAGTCTCCAAGCACTGCTGGCCCCTCAGAGCTGCCAGTTCTGACCGTAACAAACTGCACAGACATCTTCCCAACGTAAGGGGCATTACCTGAGCAGCAGCAGAGCCAGCCCGTGCCACACCCTGCTCCAGGCGAGGCAGCCTTGGGGCTGCACAACGGGGAAAGTCACAAATGCATTAATGTTGCTCCAGTCAAAACCCATTACTCAGTTCTCTCAGGTGTGGGGGACTCTGGAAGTGAACAACACTCATTAGTGCTTCCTAACCTGCTCTCGTTCTCCTCACCTCTCATGTCCAGGTTTGCTCTTTCTAGCTCAGACGTGCTGGCAAAAGAGGTGCTTATGAAGTGAAGCTCAAGTGCCAAGTCCAGTGGTCCCTCCAGGCAGCAGATTATTTTGCTTGGAGGCTCATCTCCACTCTAGCTAAGCAGAAGAGTAAAAACACTAAAAATCTGACCAATCTTCCCTCAGCTCACAGGTAGGTAACTTATTTTACTATAGAAACTGGAATCTGAGGCTGTGGTGTGGAAAACCTCAAGTAGATTTGGAAGAGAAAGGAGCACCTGAGCTGTGGCAGCAGTGCTTCAAGAAAAACCGTGGTCACCTCATGCCGTGGCACAGCCTGATGCACAGTGCCAGCTCTGCACTGCTCAGGGTGTGTGCAGGAGGCCTGTGCAAGCATACTGGGAGCATTAAATTGGCCAGGGGAGCCTCTGCTGAATTTTGGACTCTTCCCATGCTGGGCAGCCCCTGTGGCTGGTACAGGATTGTCAGCAGAAGTTGCCTTCTACAGTCAGATTTTTTCCTTAAGTCAGTGGGTTTTGGATTGCACCCAAAGCTGCAGAAGTATTTGGTAAAAGACTTAGGATCATAACTGCAGATTTTCATTAGCAAAGATTAAAAGCTTCTTTCAGTTAGCCTAACTAGGGGCTTTACTTCCTAACATAGCATTATACATTTCCAAGTCCCTCTAAGTACAGCTGGACGTGCAGGGTCAGCACGACTGCAGTTGGTGCCTGGAGACCACCCCTGTTTCCCTGTCAGGGTGTGAGCCAGGCTGTGCAGGTGGTGCTTGAAAATGTCCTGCTGCTTGGCTGCCACTGCAGAGCAGGATGTATGTAAGGGGGTATGTGAGCTATGCTTTTCTAAATTAGTAATGACTAATTAATCTGGACAGGGATATACTGGCCATGGCCACCTAACAAGAAGTGAGAGAGAGCTATTTTTGCTCTCCTGTGTTGGTGCAGAAATATGTTTGACAGGGCTGGTAGCAGCCAGCTTGCTGAGACATCCATCAGAGAAGCTGAAGCTCAGAGTCACAGTGGGGTGTTTGTTCCTGACAGCACCCTCAGCCATTCTGACCCCTCAGGGAGTTTGATGTCCTGCTGGCTTGCTCCTGTCATGCCTCTGGCTGTGCTGTCACTTCCTTCTAAGCCTTTATTCAAGTAACTAAAACAGCGTACTGAAAAGCAGGGGCAAAACTCGATCTCTTTGGTGTGCCTTATCTGACAAAGCTCACAGCTCTGCTACAACTCTGGTTTATCATAATAAAACAACTGGTTTAGTGTACACAGAGGTGTTCCTTTTTCCTCTCCATCTCCTGTGCTTCTGATGTACTGTGGTTCCCTGTGTCTGTCCCCTGGTAGCTGCTCTGACCACACTTTCAGCAGACACCTCTCATGGCAGATTGCCATTTGGAAGGCAAGCAGTTATTCCTGCCTTGGGATTCAGCCCCTCTGTGGAGCAAACCCACATTAACAAAGGAGAAATGTGAGCACACACAGCTCCTCCAGTACAGCCCAGCAGCCAGGCTGCACAGCTGAGCAGCAGCCCTGAGGGGCTGCAGCAGCATTTCCCTGCTTCTCTCTGTGGAGTGGGACAGCAGCTCAGGACCAATGTGCTTATCCTCAGATAATTTCCATCCCAACTCATTCAGTTCCTTACAGGGCACAAGCTGTGACTGTCTTGCTTTCACTGGTTTTGATGTTTATTTGATGTTTGATGTTTATTTGATGAGACTACTTGCTAACAAAGCTGCATGGAGGTTTAGGAAGCACTTCAATGGAGCATTAGAGAACTGCCTGCCTGGTAGTTTTCTCTAATTTGAATAGCACACTTTTGTCTGAGTGACCCACACTTAATGTCTGTTACTTTCATAAAATAAAAGCCAAAGTAGAAAAGTTCCATCACTTGCACTCCTAGCATAAGACAATCCCCAAAGGCCTGGTAAGGAGCCATTGCATCCTGAGCCTTCCTAAAATTACCCATCAAAAATTTAATGAAGTACTCAGGTCGTTTTTTCGTTTGGTCCATTCTGCCTAGTTCCTGATACAGAAAAAACCTACACCTTAAATAAATAAGTAGGAAGGGCACTTTTAAAAATTGATGATGATCATATTCTTCTCAACTGTGTAAATTTCCACTAAAATTGAAATCCAGTGGTGTGTTTCCCATGCTAATTACAGAACTTCAACCACTGTACATCATCAAGACTATTTCTGAATTGTTCATAAACAAGCTAACATTTTGATTGTTACTGAAAAAGTGCCGTGATTTTTTTATTTTCTTTTTATATTTTTGTTCACCAAAGCCAAATTGTGTTGCTAAATTATGTCTCTGGTTTTATCAAGTTTCATTAGAACCAGTTCTGCCTAAAATTTAGTCTCTAACTAATAACTTTTACATGTTTTCTAAGATGGGCAAAATTACCTTAAGACTCTTACTCATTTTGAGTGCTATACCTCTGAGGCTCAGCTACACCCTGGAAGCTGAAGTTGTATTAATGATGAGTTTCCAAAAAAACCCTGTAGGGTTAAACCATGCAGAAGTACTGACAGCACTGAATTCAGGGAATTCTGCAAGATTTTGCAGACTTTTCTCTTGCCATGGGATCCTGAACTCCCAGAAAATTTCCCAGCCTGGCTGTAAATGGAGGCCAAGCAGGACTTCAGACAGGCTCGGTGGAAAACAGAACAGTAATTTAAATAATTACTTTAAAGTCAGTGTGCATGAGAAATACCTTTTTAGATGAGTTGTACTGCTAGGGGCTTCAGGCTGAGCTGTTAAACAGATTAGTTCTAGTTGGGATCCAATGCTGCCAGTGCAAACTGCATCCAGCTACAGTCACTAGGGCCCAGTGGAAATGTTTATGCATAACCACATCCCTCAAGCAGGCAAAAAAAAAGGAAAAATTTGCATTTTTACTATTCAGCTGCTGAATTATTTATCTTCTTTTTCTATTTCCAGTATGATTTAAGCTGTGTAATAGATCCCCAGATTCACTGATCTGTTTAAATAAACAATGTGATACATTTAAATAACCAATGTGATACACACCAAGCTGCAAGGACCATCTGACACTGATTTCTTTTGTTTCCATTTGTGGAGCAGGCAAATTATATCCTGCACAGTCAGAACAGACCCATCCATGTGATTTCATCAAAGATCTCCATTTGTGGTGGTAAGTGCCACCACACCACTTGATGGTTTGTTTTTCCTAAATGGAAACATTTCTGTCTCTCAGAGGGTGAAGGAGATGACATTTCCGTAAGAGGAGTTGCTACATGTACATTTGTGGTTCTGCCACTGGCTCCACACCAGTAAATGCCAAACTCACAGGGCTCATGATTGCACATATGTTAACCACAAACTTGTTTCTCCTTTGAAGGACTTGAAAAGGAGCACGATGGAAACTTTTTGCCCATTTGTGATAAGATTTACAGGTTAGGAGGGTTAAATTTAGAGCTGCCATTTCCTCTCATACAGCAAGATTGTTTCCAAAAGAAAGGAGGAACTATTCCCTGGTCTAAATATATATTAAGTAAAAAGACTTCTTGCAGCCAGAGTTTAAAATTTCACAAGAATTGATTGAGCAAACGTTCAGCCCCTGAGACTGGAAGGTGCAGAGTCCTGGGAGGCACCACAAGGGAACAGATGTAACCTCCTCTCCCAGGAGCATCTCTCCCTCCCAGGGTGAAGGATGCTTTGCTGCACAGAGCTCCTGCATCTCCTTAAGGCTGTCCCCACAACCACCCAGGGGACACAGAGACCACCCAGGTCCAGCAGACTCACTGGAGTAAAGGCTGCACCACCATGGTTTCTTTCTTAGGTTCAGGCACGTGAATCTCTGCATTTGAGCTTGCTGTCAAACCCTCCAAAGCAGCAAAACCAAAGCCCTAAAAGCAAAGCCTTTGAGGACCCCACAGCAGGAAAAATGTAGAGGGAAATTAATTGCCCAGAAGAAAATACGAGAAGGCACTCCAATGGTTCCCTAACAGAGAGAGAGAAGGAGCATAACGCCAGGTACCAGCTGGTTACTCTGTTTTCAGCAGCTCCCCCAGTCCTCTTGCCATGCAACAGTGACACTAAGAAAAGAAAAAAAAAGTATTTGAAGCAGTAAAGGGCTTTTTAAATTTTTTTTATGTAGTGCAATATGCATGCCAGGGAACCTTTTTTCTATACGTATAAGGCTTTGCTGCCAGAAGTGTTGCTATTCCACACAAATATTTTCTCATTTATTATTACCTAATAAAGGATGTTTATTTCTACAGCCAGATTATTTTGTTCCCTGACTACTATTTTTGTCTATCAGCAGTCCAACTGCCTACTATTTATCAGAAAGGTAATTTGATCAATCCCATAGCAGGCAGATCCATGGCCCTCCTCCAGACAGTATTGAAAATGCTTATGTTTGAATGTTTAGAATCAAGGAGGTTATAAATCCACATCGTGTGATCAAGCTGAAGGAAGAGCTTTATTCAAAAATAACTGGTAATTTTCTTACAGCCCTGAGATAATTTCTAAAATAGTTGGTCCCTCTAAAATCTGATTTATGTGGCAGAACAGCATGTAAACTCAAACAATATTGTAGAGAAACCCTATAGATTTTCTAAATTTTCTAATATTAAGAGATAACCACATAGTTTGATTGAAAAAATTAATAAATATTTGAGAGAAAATAAAAACCACTGTGTCCCAGACTTATAAAAAAAAATTGAATTTCTCTGTATTTAGACATCCTAGGAGAGTTTTCAGACCATAAGCTTCACATAGATGGAAAGCTCTTAGTACTCTGAGAGAACTAGAAAATGTGATTTCTGTGGAAGATGACATGTTCTGGCAATATGATTTACTTTCCCATTAACATGGAATATTCCTTTGTCTCAGAGGTGGATATATGCAGGTCCCTGTACTCGGCCTGGCAGAATATGTAGGAAGGAACTGCTCACATTTGGACAGAGCTGTTGGTAACTTGTGTGCCTGCATTTCTGGTGGAGTAGCAGTTTCTCTGCATGGCTATGATAGAGGTGCTAATTTACATGTGGAAGTGTTAATTAATGGCAATTCATGAGGTCACCTCTCTACAACTGAAACTCTTTCCCTGTGGAGAGGAACAGAGAGCAGCACTGATGCCACAGAGCACACGAGAGCCATTGTAGGTAAAACAAACAAGCACATCCATTCCCTGAGCTTCTCTACATTAAAAAAAAGATAATTTTTGGACTCCAAATTTTTCATATAATTTATCACAGATGACAAGCACAGACAGATCTCCTGCTGCAGAACAGGCATGTCCATTTACCTAATAAAGATCTCACAGATATATAGGAAAAGGTTGTAAATTGGTAAAAAAGTGGAAAAGAAATGCAATAGAGCCATGTCATTTCTTTCTGCGAAAAAACATGCAAAGTAACTTACAACTCCTGCAATCACTGCCCAAGCACTCTTTCTGAGAGAAGCACTTGCAGAACAGCAGAGTGAAGATCCTGAAGATCAAGATGTTCCTTAAGGGCTCCCTGGGCTCAGGGGTCAGTAGAAATTTGTCTTCAGATCTGTCTCAAATTACTTATCTCAGTCAAAAACTAAACCCAGGGAGGATGCTAAGAGGCTGGTTCAGAATGTAATAAAAATTATGTAAGAAAGGTATATTCCCTCGTCTCTTCTCCTGAATGAGAGGGTGCTAAATCAGCTGAAAGAACAAGCAGAGACCTGGCTTTGTTGAATTATATGACAGAGAAAGAGAAAATCCTTTGTGTAAGACATTTCCGTACATGGTGAGTCAGGGAATTTACAATTCATTATGTTCTCAGCAAGAAGTGCAAAATACAACTCCTTCAAGCAGATGTGAACAGACACTCGGGCTCAATCTTATGTCAACTGCCAAAAAAAAATTGATAGGGTATGAATTAATGTTTCATTCTGCCAGTTCTATGAAGGCTGGATGATCTCAGGCATGCAAATAATATGCCTGTCCAATCTGCCACTTATTTCTGTTGTCCACAAACATGGACAGAAGAAGCAGGGATGCTGCCAGCTGAAGTGAAGGTGGTGGGTGAGGGAGCTTTGGGGTCTGGGGTTAGGCTGTCACCAGTTGTGCAGTCCTTTGGAGAGAGACATGAACTCTACCCTCTTGTGATAGCTGAGGTCCCTGTGTCTAGAACGATGCTTCTCTGAATTTTGTCTGGGAGGAAGGGACCAAGCATCTCTCTCCATGTGGAGCAGCTGCAGGAGTGTTCAGATGAGCCCTGAAGTCCCTATGGGACTGTGCCTGTCTGTATGTTTACCAGAAACTCACAGTTTTTGTACTCAGGTTTGACTTACACAACTCCTTCCAAACAAATGGAGTTACAACTTTGTTATCCATCTGTCATGGTGTGTGCTAGCTGTGCTGCTATAGATCCTTGTATTGGATTTAGCCCTAAAGCTATTAGAGTTTCACAGGTACTAAATTCTCCAACATAATTTTTAGAAATATAAAATAAGGCAGTAAAATTGTTAACTTAGAACTCGGTTGATATATTGTCAGCTCGAGGTCTTTCCAGGAAAACTCATGGCAGAAAAGCAAAACAAAACTAAACAGTAACATAAATTCTGAGTTCATAAAATGTTCAGTGCAATTTGCAGCATTATAGTAGTTACAGTTGTCTTATGCTGACAGGAAGCATTTAAACATACTTACATATATATATAAATATATATATTATAGAGATATATATGCACGATCCACCCTGCCAGACAAAGCTCTGTGCTACATAAAGACAGATGGGAAAGAGCTGTGGATTCTGTGCATGAGTGCTGCACTGTGTCAGACTAAGACTGGCCACAGTTATAAAGCTGGTTCATGCAACTATTCATATTTACCCAGAAGTTCCCAAGACAGCCATTGAAACAGTAGTTGTTTTCTTACCCAAGAACACAAACACACAGTGTTTGAAAGCATCTGAGTTCTCCTGGAAGATGCTGTGGTAAGCAAAGATTGCTTAATGCTGCCTTCACATCACACAGGCAGATGGGTGGAGTGTAGCAGGCACTGGACAGAAAATAAAGCCCTTGGAGCTGGGAGCCAGACCAGCATAACACAGCAAGAGTTGGAGGCCAAACCTGTGCATCGTTCCAGAAATAAAGTGGTAGGGATTTAAGCTTTGGAGAAATATTACTTTGTAGTAAAAATATGTGAATCTTCATCAAGAAGTAAATCTAAAACAGGACTATTTCTTTAAAGGACTTAAAAATTAAATGCCTCTGTCATCCAGTAACTCTGGAATTTGCAAGAGAAGTATAGACCATCTGTTCAAGGGACCAGTAACACAGTCTGTGCAGCTAATCAGCATGATAACAGTAGGAAATTATTTCATAGGGGCCTATCACATCTGGTTTTAAAACTAGTAAGTAGACTTTTTTAGCTTTATTAAGTTTTCTGCATGTCTCACAAAACCTCTTTTCTGATAGGATTTTTACTTTAATTTTTACTTTTTTTCCTCAGTCTCTAAACAGGAATATGCATGAGAAATAAATACATCAACAGTAGGTTTCCTGCAGCCTGTTACTACTTCAGTGAATAGCAGTCAGGGTTATCCCAGCAAGGATAACATCACTATTGTCATAAAAGTCTAATATAAAACCTTTTTTACATGGAAACTTCTGATTAATTAAAAAAAAAAAAAAAAAAAAAGAAAAAAAAAAAAAAAAAAAAAAGTAGTGCTGTATTACTGAACTCCCTCCCTCATTTTTGTTTTTACTAGTCTACTATTATCTGGTGTACTTTCTTCCTGTTTTTAGGCATTTTGTTGAATTCTGAATATGGAAGTCTGGAATGTTTTACTGAGTGCCTTTTCAATCAATATACATTTGCCAAGAATTGAGCAAATGTATAATAAAATGGGCTACAGTTTTCAGAAATATATTTATGGCCTCCTTGATGCTAGGAATACCTGAGACAAAATATCTAAATGAACATATTTAGGGGAGAAAAAAAGGTGTTATCAGGTATTTCTGAGGATGGTGGGAGCTGCAGGGAGTTTTTTGCAGCAGTGTTACACATGTCAATACAGATATCCTGGATATTGTGCCAAAACACTTGTAATGATTCAGTGAATGTCACTAAGACTTCCTGTTGCATTTACCTCTCTAAAGTCTACCTGGCTTGCTTGGAAGGACAGCTGTGTGTCCCCTGCTTGCTTTCAGGGCACAAACAGGTCACAGGTTTCTAAGGACTCTGAGAAATTAATAGAAATTAATGAAAAACTGACCTCACGACTCTGTTCCTGTCAGCCATGCACCAGTAAAGGAGGGATTACAACAAAAGTGCAGACTCTGCAGAAGGAACAACAGCATTACTGGAAGGATAAAGCCCCCCTGAGCCTTGCCCAGGGTGGATCAGCAGAGGTTTGCCCACTGCAGGAGGGAGCAGGCGGTGGCACTGAGGCCCCAGCCAGCTCTGAGCAGCTCTGCTGAAGTCAGCAGGGGCCAGCTGGGTCCTTTCCTCACCCTGCCCTCGGTACAAACAGGCTTTGCTGGCCTGGGGTAGGAAAGGGTGTGGGTGGCACCGTGCACTCTGAGCTCTTTGGTACCACCTCTCCTGCAAAGCAGTCATTTCATAGGTAGTGGTTAGAGCTAAATGGAAAGGGAAAAAAAAAGAAAAAAAGGAAATTTCTGTATTTCTCTTTTTTTCTAATTAAATCTGCCTCTTTGTATTCTATCTGCTTCTCTAATTCTTCTGGAGCATGAGCACAAATACATTTAAACTGCCTGATCACTCTAATAACCCAAGATCTAGGCATTCTGCTTTTGGACACTAAATACTGTTTGATCCCTGACAATAAGGCATCAAAATAAATTTTTGAGTGTACAAAATTGATTTCATTACTTCTTGGAAGTATGAATTTGGGAAAAAAATATTTGGGAAATAAATTGAGGAAAAAAAAGACCTTGTGATTTCACACAAAGAGCAAGTAGGAATGCTTTTCATACCACTGCACGTCAGCAATTTGGAAAGTCAGTTTGACCAGGTGAAAACAGCAATGTGCTCTACATCTTTGTTCCAGCAGAAATATTGACTCTGAACTCCATTTGCTTCCAGATGTGTAATTCTGATGGTTTATGGGATTTTCACCTAATTTCACTGTCATTGTGTCTCCAAATAGTTAAATCAACTGTGAGCGTTCAAGAACACAAAATATCTAATCTTCCATATGCAGCAAGAATGGCAAAGCAGGAAGAGTTACCTAGAAAAAATAAACAAGAAAGAAATGGAACTATTTGAATTATTTCATTATTGAAAATATTGTTTATATGTCTTGGTGCTGCATGACTATTATATGTGGGATTTCCCCTTTCACACTCTTGATTCACTACTCCTGGCATTGTTTCTGGCAGCATGAAGGAGTTAATAGTGCTCAAAGTGCTTGGAGCTGTACCACAGTCTAAGAGAAAAAGGGAACTACGTGCTGGGGAAGAATCTCCCAGGCACCCTGTGCTCATCCAACAGTTCCCCAGCCAGCTGGAATTTCCTTTCCTTGGGGAAGCTAGCCCAGAGTTCATCCCTCCAGCCTCAGGACCCCAGGATATTACCCTGCCATTTGCTGAACTCTGGCTCTGACACAGAGCCCAGCAGGACTCAGGTCCTGTTTCTCTGGTGGCCTGATGAGTTTTCTCCCTAGCAATGTCCCCTCCTCTGCTGTCACACCTTAGCAAGCTCTGTCATAACCACCACGAGCCTCAGCTCAGGGGTGGGCATTTCCAACAGGGGTGTTCAGAGTGGCCACTGAACTGGTTCAGGAAACTTGGAGATCCATTTTTATGGGATAGGGCTTATTCCAGTTCCTTACACTCCCACCCAGAGAAGACTAAACACTGTCATTGATGGATTTGGAAGCAGGAATGCATTTACATATTATGCTTATCTCCGTGCTAAAATTCTATTGATAACAGGGACCTGAACCTATGAGAAAATGAGCTGGGCCCTGAGAAGTGAGGAACAGGGTAATGGTGGTCTATCAACCAGGAGAGTTGGTATTTTTGCTGAAAACAAATTGACTGGTTTGTTATCCTCATCTGTTTGCATGTGTGCTGTCAATGTATTGACTGCAGTGGTTCCAAGATATGGATTGGCTCTATGGGAAAGAAGTTTTCCTGCATATGAACTCCACTTGAAAGCAAGGGTGGGCAAAAAGGATCAATCTATGTTTGCAATTTATAAGCAGTTACCAATCAACTTAATTTAGGTGGTCCCTGGACAAGGTAGATGAATACTTAGAGCTATCCTATTAAGATTAGGCTAATTAAACTTAATTTAAGCCACAGATGCTGGGCATTAATAATAGACTATTGATGTTCAAGAAAGCAAAAGAGACTATTTGAATTTAATTTTGACTCCAGATCTGGTCTTTGCAGGTCAGTGCTAAGCAGGGAACTCCTCAGGTTCCCCTCTGACTTCTGCTCTCTCCCTACTCTTCCTCTTATCATAACAAAAAATTCCAGCTCTGAACAGTTTGAGGACTGAGCTGCTTCTCACCACTGGTCTATAACCAGGGCTTTAAAAAATACTAATGCAAATAACACAAAGCTCATACAGAGACACAGATCACTTAAAATATGAAGTGGAATGGCAGGAAAACACCAGTGCAAGGCCTCTAGGTTATCTGCTCAGTCACCAGGAATTAAAATTTTATTTGGCATGGTATTTTTGTTAGTCCCCTAAATGCACTGGAGGTATATAGTTATGCCTGTAGGCAAGTAGACAGAAACAGAGGGTTTAATTCTAGCTTCTCTCCACCTGCTTTACTGAAGTGGTCTAGCAGCTCCTGCAACCCTAGCATGAGCTCCAACAATAACAATGTGGTTTAGTAAGTATAATGACAACATCTGTAAGATATTAAGGGCCAAAACTCAGGGGTTTTTTGCATATTTCTAAAGGTCTTAAAAAGAAAGAAAAAAAGAAAAAAGTACCTGTGAAATACTTTTTTCAGTTGAGCTGTTAAAGGACAATTTGCAGCCAGGCATTGCCTAGAATCATAGAATGATTTAGGTTGGAAAAGACCTCTAAGATCATTGAGTCCAACCTTTAACCTGACACTGCCAGGTCCAGCACTAAACCAGGTTTATAGTACCACATCTCCATTGGTTTTGAACACTTTTAAGGACAGTGATTCCACCATTACCCTGGGCAGTAATGCCTGACCACCCTGTCAGTGAAGAAATTTTTTACTAATATCCAATCTAAACCTCCTCTGGCACAATCTGAGGGCATTTCCTTTTGTCCTGTCTTGTTACCATGGAGAAGAGATCAACCCCCTCCTGGCTACAAGCTCCTTTCAGGTTCCTACTACATTTGCAAAAAAGAATTACATTTTTATGTAGATGGCATAGAATGTCTACAAAACTATGGCAAAATGAAAGGAATGAGGCTGGTGGAGTCATCAGCAATGACCTCTGTGCCCTGTGCCTCCAGTCCCTCACCTTCCAGGAGGGCATGGATGGAATAAGCTGCCACTCTCACCTCCCGGACTGATGTTCAAAATTAACATTACACACAGAAAAGAGAGTTAAATATTTTAGATCTGCACCTAAATTCCTCAAGGCACAGAGGGAGGGGACAATTTGGCTCTCATAGCAGAATGTAACCCTCTTGCCTTTCAAGGAGGAAGGACCATCCTCCAAAACAGTGAAATGCTGATCAACAAGTTTTGCCTGCCATTATTTTTAGCCTCAGAATACTTTCCAACCTGTTGGGTTTTTTTGTTTTTTTTTTTTTCCTTTTCCATGCTGAAAGCCAGGCCACTCCTCAGGAAGAAATAATGTTTCTATTTGAGACAGAGAACACTTCAGGGAATTATGTGGTTTTCTAGACGTACACAAACCAGAGCCTCTTCTGTCTGAGAATTTTCAAAGCAAGCACCAGATTCCTCCTCCCCACTGTGGATGCTTTACAGTGCCCAAGTGGCAGCATCTAAAAGGAAATGTGGGTTACGGTAGTACATCTTCCCGAGCTTTCTATAATCAGAGTCTGCAATGTTACCTAAAAGAGAATATAACTTGCCTGTTTAACACACTGCTGCAGGGACAGAAACACTGCTTTCAATGTGTTCATTTAGAATATTGATCCCAAAATAAAAGGCTTATGTTTAAAAGCCTTCTTACTGCAACCCTATCAAAATATTTCAATGAACCTTTTATACCCCAAATTTGATCAAATATGTCCCACATAGTTAACACATTAATCAGGTACTACATTTCCTAAATCAGGCAGTTTGAGGGTATGGTGGTGTGTATTTGCTACTTAAGTGCTAATTTTTTCACCACAGTAAAGAATCTGTGCCTTGACTCTACTTTGACGTCATTATTAAATATTCAGTAATTCTGCCACAGAGGCCACCTAAACATTATGGAATTTATTCCTGGAAAGCTTCAGGAGAGAGGGAGGATTGCAATCTCAGCACACAACAGGTTGTGTTACAGAAAACTCTTCACTGCTCAAAGGCAATAGAGAGATTTTTGGGTAGCAAAAGTATTCTTCTACACTTAGGAAAGCAGTTCAGATGCTGCAGTAATAAAAAAAGCTGAGAGATTGAGGAAACTAGTCTATTATGGGATGGCAGCCAGGTTATGCAGGGACAGCAGGGAGTGCTGCCCACTGCAAAGCTGGATACAAACACTTTGCACTCACAATTCCAGTCACACCAGCAAAGCAGAACTTTGCACTAAATGGACTTACTGCTCTTAAAGCAGACTGAAACAAAACCCTCAAGGAGAAATGGAGCAATATAAGACATGCAGACTTCTTGAGACCTGAACCCTTCCAACCCCAGATCTCTGTTTTGGCACAGATCCCTCTGACAAGGCAGTAAGCAGCAAACCATCCACACAGGTCAGACACAAATCCCAGCAAAGCAATGACACAGCTGTCAAAGATCATGGAGCAATTTCTGAAGATGAAACTACCCAAAATAAGTCTTTTCTTGCAGTCTCATCAGCTTTACTGGTAGTCAAAATGCGGTAGTCAACATGAGTCAATATTTTACATTTGTAATAGATTAATGTATATTAACAGTTAAGAAGGTTTTACAGGCATCATCTTTTGAAGTTCTCTATTCTACTCTTGCTGTATAGACCCTGAAGGTTAATAATATTTTATTTACAGGGAATTTGTTTCCATCCATTTATTTCCAAGGAATAAATTACAGACAACATATTAAAAAAAAAAAAAAAAGTATATCTGATGGTTAAAATATTAGCAGGTTAAGGATGTTTTAATACATTTTTAAAGTTATATTTGCAGATGGTTAGTCTAAAAAGAAGCATGGATAATTATATATATAAATATCCAGCTGACAATATTGTTGCCATAAACAATAATGTAAAAAAAACCTGTCATTCAAATTGAGTGAATCTGAAAATCAGCATTCAGGTTTTATTTTCTTATATGGAGGAGATGTTGAAACCTTGTACAGCATTTTCTTTTACCAAAGCCAAGGTTATCCTGGCTTTTCAGTGGGGGTTTCCTGTGTTTTTACTTGGATAACCTTGAAGGAAGTCAAAATACCTGATGGGAATTTTTGGATAACAGCTATATTTTCAAAGCTGTATCAAGGATGGTAATCTCTTATGACTTTAAATTCCTTCATTTGTATAATAAAGATTTCATCTAGAAGAAAAGTTCTTTTCCAAAATTGCTAAAAGTTGCCCATTATATATATATATATATCTATCTATATATCTATATATCTATATATCTATACATCTATATATCTATATATCTATATCTATATATCTATATATATATATATCTCAAATAATATAAATATATATCAAATAATACAAATAACTTCTATAAATTTTTTTGGAGATATTCACTATATAACAACTTATAAAAATATTAACTTTATCAAAGATGAGTGGTAGCAAAGCAATAGACAGCAAAAAATTGTGCAAAGTGTTTGAAAACAAGTCTAAGAGGTAATTTATCAAAAGATGTACTTCACTTTTCATTCTGGAAAAGAAATTAGGATCCTTTTACTCACATTCTGAGCTAAGACTGGCTACATGCAGATTACACATGACTGTAAGTAGCATAATCGGAGGAGTAGGAGGAAATTTTCTTATTCCCTTGGCTAAACTAAAAGTCCTAAATATGCAAAAGCCAACTAGCCACTTTAAAAAATTGTTTTATAGGCTTAATGACCATGAAAGAGGACTGGAAAAAAGAGATTATATAGGATTTTTTTTCTTTTTAAAGAATTATAAAGAGAAATACCGATTTTCACCATTAAGGATGACTACTACAACTCCACATCCTATGCTCTGAACACATGGACACATAGCAAATTATTCAGTTCTTGGTTTCTGATAGAAAAAGGCATTTCAAAACAAGCCACCCTGAAATGTTTTTTATAATTTGGTTAAAGTTTTCATTTGTTCTTTGAGACCAAACGTTTGCTTCCTGGTATCTCTGATGTCAGTAATTCATTAGCTCTTTAATTAAAGCAAACAGCAGAAGAAGAGGTGGCTGGGAAGTATTTCTCAGACCTAAAAAACCCATCTTGCTTAAGCTTCAGACATCGTTATTACAGGGAGATTTATAGTCCATCTTAAATAAAGCCAATTTAGCTTATACTGAGAATACAAATTGAATGTCTTTCTTCTCCAATATAGACATCACCTTCCTATTTTATACCAAAATCCTACTTAGGCTGCAATGTACATTGAGTTTAAACCAAAGCATCAAAAACAGCCAAGTCTGACAACCTAAAATCCTGTGCAGGTGTTTTTCCAGTAATGAATAATTAAGTATTCTGATTAATCCCTACTCTTGGAGCCAGTGAGGGTTTTATCATCAGTTTTAATTGTGGTAAGTGCACATTTTAAATTTATAAACACATTAAAGAAAGTTGTTTTAATAACAAGACTGGATATTCAAGAGCATTTTATATGGGCTTCTAAAATGAATTTCCTTACTCTTAGGATAACTGATGGAAAAAGGCTGGTTACTCTCCCAGCTTTGCACGCCCACCAACTGGAACTCCTTTCTAAATATTTCAGCACTAGAATGTTCCAGACTCTGAGCATAATGGCTCCCATCTGTTTCTCCTGGGCTTTTGCACCTGCAGCTGAGTTAGAGCCCCAAGGCCAGGGGGAAGGCAAGGGCACTGCCCATGGTCTGGCAGGATGGTGAGCAGCTCTCCCCAGTGCCAGCCCTCCAGAGTGCCAGGAAAGCCCCCGTGGGTGGGAAGGGCACACAGGTGGCTCAGACAGGTCCACCAGCACCCAAGGGTCAGTTTGGTGCCTGCTGCTTTGGGTCCTGCCCTGGCAGGAGATGGTGCCTGGCTGCTGGGGCTGGGCTTGGTGACCTGGGGCACACCTTGGAGCCCTGGAAATGTCCCACTCCCCCTCGCTTCAGACCACGCACAGATAATGAGAAGGAACGGAGCGACTGGGTTAGGTGAGTGCTAAAGGAAGCACAAGTCTTGTGTGCTTAGAAGACAAGCTAAAAGAAGAAAAAAAAGTTAAATTTCTGGTGGATTAAACTCCCTGTGTATCCTCAGGCCATGGAGCTGGGATGTGTGAGCAGGAGATGTGATGGCAGACTTCACCTTGGAGGACAACATTATCTAGCTGTCACTTTCCAACAGATGAGCCTAGACTCAAAGGCATTTTAACCTGGAAATTAAAGAATTGAGAGAAATTATTCCTCAAAGGTTTGTGGTTAATTAAGGCTACAGCAAGATTTTGTCTTATCTCTGTTAAACTGGCCATTCTCCAAGGACACCCCAGTGTGAGTGCTTCTGCACTCCTGGGTTTGCTTTTTTTTTGTTGTTGTTGTTTGTTTTGTGGGGTTTTTTTGTTTGTTTGTTTGTTTTGTTGGGGTTTTTTGTTTGTTTGTTTTCAGTGTTATTATTTAATTTACTTTGTTTTCTAATCAATATTAAGGCATTTAACTGCAAACGTTATTACTTAGGTATGCAGACATTATCTAGACCTGAAATAGGAAGAAATACGAAATCACATCCATTAGTGATATCCTCATCCAAGGTTTGCAAAGTTCTCTGGAATAATTTTTCCTATCAGAAGGAAACTGCTCCACCAGTTGAATGGAAATTCAGTGATGGTCAAGGATCACAAGTCAAACCTCTTTTACTTTCAGGATACAAATTCTGTGCAGAGAAAGACAAAGATATTTAGCAGCAGGCAGTGCAGACCAGCCAACACATGCATTTATTTTAATGAACGAGAAGGGATTGATTTTAATGTGCCCAATGAAGAAATACTTTTACATAATGTATGTTCCCCACAAGAGTACCTTCAGCATTTTAATATTTAAAATATAGAGAGAGGAAAAAACCAGTATCCCTGGGAAATAATAGATTGAGATATGCCGTTATTTTTAATGAGTAAAGCCTGTGTGGTTAATTTTTAGAGGCTGAAGAAGTAGGTAGATAATTCCTTATGAAAGAGGGCAGTGGTTACTTCACTATCAGTGAGACTATCAAAAATGTATTAATTGGTAAATGTGTGCCATATAAGTCTATATAGAAGGCAGTAAGCAGAGAGAAAACTTAGTGGAGGTATGATTACCAAGGAAATTTACAGGACAAATAGTCATTAATTCTTACAATTAAGAAATAGATGTTTATTCCTTTAACAAAGATCCAGAAATAGCTGTTCCTTCCTGTATGTACACTGAAATTACCTTTCCTTTGAGGAAGGTTATCAGGTTCCTGCCGCTAAACTAAAACTAATATGCAGTACTTTCTGCTGTTTAGTACTATGGGTTAGGATTTTAGCCTTCATCCAAATAAGTGCCAATAGAATTTTAATATAAGTTCCTCTAATATGCATTTAGAACTGCCAGCAATCCAGCCACTGTGCTTGTTCTTTTCTATTTTTTTTACAAGTGTTTGCTGAAAAGCATTCCACTGTTAGGACAGTCAGGATAGCTCTCTTTAGCTGAGATAGCTGTGATGTGGAAAATGCAAGCCAGCCATACCCAAGGAGACCTGGCTGCAAACAGAATGTTCTGACATTTGGTGGTGGTATTTCCTTCTCTGGCTTTATGAAATAAGTCTTTAAAGTATGAAAACCATCAGCACTCAGAGAAAACTGGAAAATATTATGTTGTTGAACTTGCCTCCTGGTCCTGGAGGTGGCCCTTTCAAAACAGAGCTGAGCACCTCTGCCAGAGCTCAGTGCCAGCGTTGGTGTTGCTCAGTTTGTCCATACACTGAACTCAAGGTTTCCACCTCTGCTGACATCTGGCAGAAGTTCTTTTTTGGAAGAAATTAAAGAGAAATCCTTATTTGAATGGACTATCTGGAAGAACAACTTTTGAAACAACAAAAACATCTAGGATGGCTTTCTAAAGTCGGGTATTTCTGCTTGTAGAATTCCTAAGGGAAAAGGGTCCTGTTAGCTCAAATCAACAGCCTTTGACCTTTCCAGCTCTTCAAGGACACTGGGTTTGTCAGGCACTGGTATTGATTGTGTCTAGAAAAAAGGACATTACAGCTTAGAGGCAAATGGATCCCTTTTTTGATAAAAGAGGTTGGCACCAAATAAGTGATCCTGCAGTCAGGAACTGATTTCTGGGCACTGCTCCCATTGGTGAGAGGAATTCCCAGGAAGACCCCAACGCCAGCTCTGAGGCTTTGCAGCAACAGCACTGGTGTATTGCTGGACCTAGGGATTCCTGGCTCCAGCTTTACAACTGGGAGCACAGACAACACAGATGTATCTATATTTGCTAGGCAGAAAATTGCTCTTGGCAATTAGATTGACAAATATTTAAAAAAACTTCGATAATCTGATGCTTTAAGTAGTAGTTGCCTTCTTTCCTTACTTTATCGTATTTACTTTTTTAAAAATCACTGTTTCTTCCTTAGCAATGCAGATATTTTGAACTAATAAGATAAAGTTAATACATAGGGTCATATAAACTCCCAAATGGTAGCATCACGTGCTCCTTGCAGTTACTGCTTCCAGATATATCAGCTCCTTGACTGATCACTTTTAAAAGTTTTCATAAACATTTTCTCCAGACATGACACTTCTGCTTAAAACCTCAGTAGAAAAAGCATGAGCAAAGGTCCATTTATTATCTGTGGCTCTCTATTGGAGGTTTTATTTTCTGTCACCACACAAATACTGTGAGTTTAAATCTTAGAGTAGGTATCAATTATTTAAAAAGTGGTGCAGAAAGCAAGCACAGTTTTTCATGACAAATGACACTATAAGCAGAGTTCCATAATCCAGCATGCAGAATTTTCATTTTTCAGAGGACAAAGAGAACAACGACTAATACATCAATTTCAGTGCTGTTCCCTTGCACTTCTTGAAAAGCACCTTGCTACCCAGGACCACCCTTAATTTACCATCTTCTGAAGACAGAAAATGTAACGAAAACATCCGTCTCTGGTTTCTGCTAGCCTGTAATATTAAACATCAAGGTAATAGTTATTCTCCACCCACTCATCAGTCATGCCCTTATCCATGCATACTCTTCTGACACGTTATTTAAACAGCCTAAAACTTACACCTCTGCTTAAAGAAATTTTCACTCTTGTAGAAGGGGAAGCTGACACTGAACTCTATGAAGTCAAGATGTAAAGTCCTTCTCTTATGCTGATGATCCAGAGCTTTAGATTTTAATTCCTTAGTGCTGTTATGCAGTTTAGAGTTTCTGGAATTCAGAATTCCACTCATCATGACATGCTAAGTCCCAAATTCTACAATAAATGGTTTAGAGGAGACACATCATTCTCTTCAGGAGAATTAAGGTGTTTGTACCCACCTGAGAGCTTCCCATTCTTCTTTACAATTCAATAAACAAATTATCTTTCACCCACTCATGGCACTTGGAACCAGTTTGTGATCACTGTGCCCATGCCCTGGAGGACACAAAGCACCTGACCTGATCCAAAAGCCATCTGACTCCACGAGGGCAGCACAGAGCTCACACAAATGTACTCGTTTCTCTGGAGGAGCTACTAACTCAGAAGTGTCGTGCTAGTACAGTGACAGAGCTGGCAGCAAGCCCAGAGCATCACCAGGGTGGGCTTGCTCCTGTCCATGTCCCCATTCCCTCAGAGAGAGGCTCACTGCTTTGTGACACAGCTGCACCATGGAAGGGTTTGTAGGCACAGCAGAACACCACCAGTCTCTGCTTGTCACAAATTAGGGCACCTGCCTGTGTCTGTAGTTGGGGCTGGGTTTTTAGCTGTAAAAACCCTGCTGATTACCCTCACTGGCTGCCAAAAGGTTCTCTGCTGACCCACCTGCCCTCCTGAGCCTCCCACAGCCCTGCTTTACAAGGTTCCCAATTCCCCCAGCCCTTCCCAGGCGTGCCTTAGGGTTCTGCCTACAGTCACTCAGTACAAGTGCCAGGACACTTTGTACAGTGCCCTCCTCCGCAGTGGGAAGTCATTGCAGGGCAATAAATTTCAAATCATTCATGAGTGTCCAAGGGATTTCATACAGAGCACACAGTGCATGCAGAGCACTCCCTGTTTAGAAGAACTTGTGTGTGTGCATGTGAGTGTAGGTGTGTCAAACAAATTTATCAGTGACAGAATTTGGAAGCATCAGTTAATCTCTCTGCTGCTTTCAGCTACTCCAGTGCCCGAGGCACAGGCTGTGCACACCCTGGCTGAGGCAGTCACTGCAGCTCCGGGGATTTCTGCCACACCCGAAGCTGCTCCGGCAGGTCTCGACAGCAGCAAATTACAATGCATAGTCCTGGCATTCACACTGAGGGCTCAGAGGCCAAGGAGCTAATTATGCACAAACACAACTGCATGCATACAAAAACACGTGCCCCACTTTGAAATGCGTTCATTTCTTTCAACTGAAAAAATCAAACCAAGCCAGAAAGCACTCGCGGGTACTTGGTAGCAGAAAACTTTTGCACACCATCCTAAGTGATGGGATGTGTGCAGCTCTGTCCATTGTCATCATTGTTCAATGCTTTCTGTTATCTGAAGCTTGATTGAGCAGGGCTATGGAGCAGAATAGAAGTCTTTTATGTTGAAACAATATTAACCCCTGTGACAACCCTATACTCTGTCTCCTTCCCCAGTTGCAGATTTTTCTCTAAGTTTTGCCATTTGACACTGTTCAATGTAGAAACCTGTGCTATAAGTGGATCTGGTCCAAATACTTTCTGCTTTTTGTAGGTGGAGGGGGAAAAAAGGGGGGCATTTTGATAGGCTGTGTTTTTATGGATATCATATTTCCATACTACATCATCCCACTTGCTGTAAGTCAACTGTTAATGAGAATCCCAGCTTCCAGCTTCACAGGCCTTTCTCACAGCAGCAGGGATGGCTTTGAGATGTTTCTCATCCAATCCCACACACAATTTGTGGAGTCCCCCAGCAGCAAAGGCTCACCTGGGGCAGCCACAGCAATGCATCACTGCAGGGTTGGGGGAGGCACAGCCACCAGAGACAGCTTGTGAAATTACTCATCAGGAGGGGTTTGTAGAGTGCTCCAGGAGGAGAAAAAGGGGGTTGGAGAACAGGAATTAGAGGTGGCATGAGAAGGGAATTTGCAGATGGAGAGAAAAGTTGAGCAAATTGAGCTCATCTAAAATACTGAATTACCTACACTTGTTATGCCACCCTTGGGTTTCTACCTAAAAACCAAGGTCTGGAAGGGAACCTGGGATTGCATTGCCCATTGTGGGAGCAATTCTCTGCTATGGCAGATGTGGCTGACCGAGCACTGGGGCTGTCTCTGATGTGAGGACTGCCATAGCCAGAGAAGGTGCCATGCTGGACACAGGCCTGAGCCCTCCTCCTGCCCATCCACAGCATGGCCACACCTGCATATTTCTGTGTGTCCCGCTTTAGCTGCTTATATTGGCTTCCTTTTTTTCTGGATTTGACATACCTGGCTGCTCTTTATGGGACAGCCCTCCCAGTGTAACCATGCAGGGAGCATCTTGCCCCCAGTACATTTTGATAAACCAGCAGGAGGAAGTAAAATATAAGTGGGACAAATCCCCCAGACTGCTTCCACATAAGCCATCAAAAATAAGTCAAATGCACTTGTAGAAACTAGAGTTACTTTTAAGAAGTAGCCCTTAAGGGAGATAAAATTCATCTGGATTTCTTTATTTGAAGTTTTCATTAGCATAATTGAACTTTACATAAAAGCACTAAGCTTTTTTATTACCCACCCTTAAACAGATCATGCTGATTAATCTCTTAGTACTTACACCCTCTGCTGATAAGGAGTTGAGCTAATGCATCCAAAGACCTACACTTCTTCCTGGCAAGGCCAAAACTGCACAAACAAAGCTGTTGTTTGAGAATCCAATAACAGAAGGCCAACAGAGTAGGTTTGAAGGCCAAATCATCTCCAGACTGATTTCTTTTTTCTTTCATTAAAGAATGACGATTTGGAGAAAGTCTAGCTCCCAAGGACCCAAAAATGGCATCTGCTGATAAAGAGCAAAATGGACACAAGCCTGTTCTTCTACTTGAGATTTTTTTTGAGTCCTTGCAAGATTGATAGCTTCCCAAAATGTCACTTCACAGAGAGTTAATCTTACTCGCTATATGAAACTATATAACTGCCTCTGGCTAAACTAGAAGTGATACACATCCAAACAATTGCTTTTCTAATAAAATACTAGAATGTATCCTTTACACACCAATCCATCATCTATAATGTCCTGTCAATGTTCTTTTAGTATATGCCAATATACTTCAGGAACTCCTGGGATTTAAAAAAAAAAAAAAATAAATAAAAAAGGGAAAAAGGGGGCTGGGGGTAAGCCTAGATCATTCTTTCCTGATTTGAACATTAAAAAGGAAATTCAAGTATTATCCTCTTGCAGATCCATGGGACTTGGCACAAAAATCCACGCCTTGTTACAGACTCGTGGTTTTTAGTTTCCATAATGATTTTAGCTTATATTGCTGGTGAAGGGGGAGTTTCCAAACTATAAATTTTGTTTTAATTGGCAATATGCTGTCTCTATGAAACCCAAAAGCACCTGAATGACAATCTTTTAACCATACCACTAATATCCATGTAAAACCTGAAACCTCCCTCAACCTGACTCAGGATTAATCAGTCTAATAGAAGAAAACACCTTTACTTAATCACTTTGCCATGTTTATCCCTCCAGATAATTTTGGTTAGAAACAAAAATGTTATTAGTTCCTGATATATTACAACTTCCATCTGGGTCTCCATCACCCCTTAGAGAAAAGACCCTGAGAGTTAACGTAATTACCCTGGTAATTCCCCTGGCAAAAAAAGCTTAGCCAGCCAAAGGGATACAGAAGAAAGATTTGTGAAGTCCCAGTTGCAGTCACAAGACCTCTTTCCCTTCACTCACCTGTCAATGATCCTGATGGGTCTCTTCCAACACAGGATATTCAGGTTCTATGAACCTGACAAAATCATGTATGCAGAGACTCAGAAAGCCTGAGTGCCAAGGTCTGATCTGCTTTCCCAGTCTCTTAGGATCTGGCACATCTGCCCCATATTTCAGCTCCTCCGAGTCAGGCTTCTCAGCCTCCCAAAGCACCTTACTCCAGAGTGTGATGAGCATTTATGGAGATTGCAGGTTATTGTAAAACAAACCCTTTGTGCTGCTCCCTCTGCTACACTGCCACTGCTACTGCAAGCCACCTGCATTAAAAACCAAAGCTGATGCATTGCTAAAATAACTGAACTTCATGCCATCAGTACTGTGCAATTCTCAGCCTGCAATCTGTGTAGCATAGACTTTAATATACAGCTACTATTTAGATAATGCCACCACTCAAAATCATAACCCTAGTAGTCCATTTTCCTCAACACAACACTTAACTATGCAATACAGTTTGGAAAGAGAAGCAAGAAGCAAAAAAAATAGGGCTATGCCCTAATAAACAACTTTGTCTTATTCTTCACAACATACTGGCTACAGATGTCAAAAGGAATTTTGAGCAATTATAGATTAGACACAAATACAACCAAAGCCAGAGAGGATTCAGACTGAGATACCATTAAATATCCATAGTCTATAATACTTCTAAATTAGCTAATTCGTTTCAATTCATTGCTTCTTATATTAGCAAACTGTACACCTGCTCTGGCACTGCCTGTTTCAGCTGCAGCTCGATGTTGCCCTCCTGTGGGCCAGAAAAAGGGAGAGCCCTTGAGTTCCTTCACACCTTCACCACAGCAAGAGAAATCTGGGCATTATTTGCTTCTTTCCAGCTGAGAAGGAGTAACCACAGAGGAGCTGAATTCCTGTGAATCCTGTAAATGTAACATTGTTCTCCAGATTTAATCACTTCTGGACTACTTTTGGAACAAGTCTGCTGCATAGGAAATTATTCCATAGGAATAAACATCTACATCTTGCCAAATCAACCACAGTTTACAAGATGATATTTGGGCTGCCTTTCTTCCAGCTGAGGGAGGGGAAGAGATACATGAAGTTTGCTAGAACAGAAACAATTCTTCAATTTCTTTAGCAGTTTTTAATGGTAGAGTGAATTTTTTTCCCATCCTTCGCCTGACAGTGGGGGGCTTCAGTCTTGAGGACTCCCAGACATAAACCATTTTTGCTTGGAATTTGATGAAGGCCTCTCTCTCCCTTGCCTAGTCTGGGGTGGATTTGTCTGCAACAGCCTTGTTATAACAGAGTTTAGTCTTTGTCACTTGTGTGACTCTTCCCATGTTTTGTCACTTGGGGACTACAGCTCCCCACTTCTGTACCAGACTGAATTTGGGGCCTATCTGCATTCTGAGCTGTGGCTGCATTGATTTGGGGATGGCATGCAGTTAAGCTGGTCTCCAGCTAATCTTCCCCTTCCTAAGGATGGAGCAAAGGAGCAAATTCCCCACCAGCAGGAGGTAGGAAATACTCCAAAACCAGTGATTCACAAAACATCGACACTTAAAGACTGGGGAGTTAATATTTGATTTCTTCATGCCAGAAGCAACAGCCAGGAGATAGGACAGATTTGCCTGGCCTATGTGAGAAAAAAGCATACTCTTTTTCTTGTGCTTGATTTGTGGGTAGTGAGAGCTATGAGGAACATAGGTTGGATAGAGCTTGTTTTGGTACTTAAATTGGTAATTAGTAATTCTCTCTGCAAAGCCCCAGCACTGTCACTGGAGTGACATCTGTCACACCAACAAGGTTGACTCCCCCACAACTCCTCTAGGAACTGCACAGAGCAATGTGACAGAAGAGATGTTTGAGGCAGTTGCAAGAAGAAACTAAATTCCAATTCCTCTTATCAGAGCAGCACAGCCCAGGTCTGTGCCAGGGTCACTGGGGAGAGATGGTTTCACTTTCGGTCTGTGGAGTGAGACCGTCCTCCACCCCATCATGATTTATGGCTCTCAGGAACAATATCACATCAAACACAGAGCTTCAGGTTATTTAATTCCTCTGAAGATGAGAGATGTCCAAAGCACTGTTTCAAACAAGAGGAAAGGGGTAAAATCTTTAGCAACAGGATTTGACTCTACACGTAGTCAACATGAAGCAATAAGCTGTGTAGCCTTGGACCATTGGTAAAATCCACCTCTGAATCCAGAAAGGCACTTTGTGGCTGGCTCTGACTGTTGTCATAGGCCAAACCAACATCTTAAATCCAAACACAACCTCAAATGGAGGAAGCTGAGGTCAGACAGCTGTGGCTTGGGTTCATGTCTCCTTGCTACCAAGTCCAAGGCTTCCCCCTTAAAAACAGAGTGCTAATGAGCAAGCGACAATCCAAAGGCAAACAAGAAAAAAGCACCAAGACAACATCTGGAAGCAATACTGGTAGGAAGAGAACATGAAGACGTGGCCAAATGCTTCACTGCCAAAGAGGGGTGAAAGAAAAAAAAGAAAATATTTATGACAAGGGGCTTTTCCCTGCCTGTTCAAAGATCATCAACAGAGCATCTGTGCAGAATGAAAGACTGGAGAGAAAGTACATACGTGGCAAGGGAACGAGGAAAGTAGAAACTGCTAGAAAAGCAACTCCAGGCTAGCTAAGGAAAAAGCAGCTGATTAGCATGCAGTCAATTGAGATCTACACAATAAATAGCATAATCAGCATTCATATACATCTGTCCAATAAAGCCTGTAGGAGCCACCATTTTCCCTTAACAATCACCAAGTTTAAATCAGAAATTACCATACGCTGGCAAAAAAAAAGTCAAATTTCTGAAATCTTTCTTGCCACAATCAATCCATTGATTAGGCATCAGCATAACACAAGGAGTCAAACTAATAAAATCCCCTGGAAACTTTTACAGTAGTGCTTAGGCTACAGTGACTGCTGACACAATGAATGCAGATGAATTCCAGAGACAAGACAGCAAAGAAAATACATTGAAGCAGAAGGAAATTTTTAAAGCAAATCTGTGCATTTCCTGAAACAGTAATTTTGCTGGATCTTATTGCTGAGGAGGAGGAGGGAGGAAAAAAAATGTTTAAAAGCTACTTTTCTCTCTTTTTCTGCAGCAGCTTCAACAGAAACATCCCTCCTTATTCCCTGTCCTGTTCTTATACCCACACACCTTCAGGGAAGATTTCCAAATGCTAGGAGATAGACAGAGATTCAGGACAAATATTTACTCTGTTCTGGGAGAGAGAAAAAGTGAGGGGCAGCAAAACCCAGGTTTGCTGCCTTATAAAAAGGGAGAGAGAGAGGGATGTTGCCAAAAGCACCCATGGCCTGGTTTCCATTTCCCAGCTCCCAATGCCTCTTTGCAGGAGGCTGAGGCTCCCAGCAGTGTGGGGAGAGCCCACAGGCTGGCAGCAGCCAGGGCTCATGGTCTCTGTCCTCAGGAATGAGTTTTTGAAGGCACAAGCTGAGCTTCCTCCTCAGGGGCTGCAAACACACGCGCCAACACCCCTCAGAGTCAGGACACAGAAAAATCTGTTGTCTGTACAAATTGTTTTTTGAAGACCTGTTTCTGCAGCTGAAAGCACTTCTAACCTGCTGGTGAATTATATACTGGAGCAAGAGACAAATTACTGCCTCTTTCCACCCCTCCTTGAAGTGAGTTTTAAAGGCTTTCTTCTTCCTCTGAATCACTTCAGTTCTGGAGCAGTTTTCCAGTTAAAAAGCCATTTCTGAAAGCACCTTCATCCAAATGACAATTCAAATAAAATATACTACACACATTTATTTGACTTTAATAGCACCTTCCTTGATGGATATATACTTTCCATACATCTAGGCAACGAAACCTGACCATAGATGTGAAGAACTCGCGAGGATGCAAGATCAGATGAGTCAGCAGCTGCTTTATTAGCAGCCATACAGCTCTGGATTTAGAGGCTTCATTCACTTAGAGCTGAGGAACATCTTCTGTGCTTGATGCTATAAATGTCAGTCAGGACTAAAAATGGCAACAGGAGACTTCTGCTGCTGCTTCCCAGCCGTGTCACCCGAGCCCGGTGAAGCTGGACGGGTGATAGAGGAAGCAGATGCCCTGGCAGAGGCTCAGCAGCCCCAAGTGCTGCATCCACAGCTCCTGCTGTGCTCCTGCAGCGAGGCTGCCTGTCGAGGGAGAGCAGAGCCATGGGAACAGACAGCTCTCCCAGCCCAAAGCACAGCCCAAACCCGCTCCGCACCTCCCAACTTTCCACCGGGGCGGCGAACGCCTCTCCAGCACTGCTTCGTTCTATCAAAACTCTCCAGGATTGCCAGATCTGTGTTGACCCCTGGCCAAGAATGACCTCTCAGGATAAACACAGCATGACTTACCCAGCTGACAGCCCAGCTGTGGTTGCAGAGTGCTGTAGGATCTCCAGGGCATCCAGCGGGACGCTGGAGACCAGCGCCGTGGCGTTTGTGAAGCAGAGCTGACACGTGGCACAGGAGCTGCTCGATGCACATCCCTACTTCCAACACCCTGCTTCCTTCCTAGAGAAAGCTGTCCTTTCCCCCTTGCTCCCTCAGTCTGCTTTAACCCGACTCAGTAACATCAACCACAGAAGTCCCATGGTAAGTAAAGATACTTGTTATATTTTTTCATTCTTACAGGAAAAAGGGTTCTTAACCCTTTATGTGCTCCCTCAGTGAATTTAGAAGGAGCAAAACATTAACTAACCACCAAACAAGATGAGGATTTCTTTTTCTGTATTAGTCTTTAAGGCCAGTTTAGGACTTTATTTTCCAGTTTGTTTTTTTTTCAAACACTCTGCCCATTCACCAGATCTAGAAAGGAAATCCCTCAGCACAAAATGGCTCCATGTGGTTCAAAACTGTAACTTTGCAGCTCACATAGAAGAGGAAATCAGCAATCTCTAGTAAGAAAACAATTGCAGTTGTATTATCTGATCCATCACACCGCTAAGTCCAAAAGCCAATCCAAAAAATTCAAACTGGCTTTACTCACAAAGAAATTGCCTCTTCTGATAATGACTTCCTTTGACAATAAATTACATTGAAACAACTGACCTTTGCCAAGAGAACTTATGAGATAACAAAAAGATTCCACATTCTATTAGTCAGCAGCTCAAGATCTAGTCCGGAGCAGGCAAAGAAAATAAATTATCAATGAAAATTTATAAAGCATAATAGTCCAAGCATTTTGCAGGTTTAAGGTATAAAATGTACATTTTTCCCTTTTGTATTTTTCTCTGAAGCCTACAAACTACATAATTAGTTAATGCACTCACTGAAGTATACAAAGTTTCCATTTAAATTTTTCTGACTTGACTGAGAAATCAAATTAGAGCTGATAAAAATGGCTCTATTCACCTACCTGTTGTTAAGAAACTTCAAGACATGGTTCTGTGCAAATTTGTTTTAAAATATAGTTTTAAGTTCTATATTGTTTTTCTGGCCTGGCTTTGAAAATGTACAACTAAATATATATGTCAGTGATCACCTGAAACATTTGACAGTGTTTTGGTAAGGACTGAAGATATATAAAAAAATAAAGTTAGGGTTTCAATATTTGGAACAGTAAATAATTTCACTTCTGAGAGGAAACAGTTATTTTCTCCTATCCAAATAATTAGCAAAAAGGCTTGGAAAAGGGGTCATGCCTCTCCAGGTAACCTCATACTTACCACATACACCACATGGAAATAGCACATTCAACCACCATCTAGGAAAACATGAACCAAATAATTAGCCCCATCATGTACCAACACAACCTCTATATATGAACAGTCAAACAACAGCACGAGAGTCAGAGGTAGCATTTCATCAGAAGGCAAAACAGGTAGAGAGGAGAGGCTGAGCACACAGCAGGGAGCTGGAGGCCTCTCTGCTGATGAGGGCAGAGATGCTCCCACAGCATCGCATTGGCTGCTGCTGCCCTCGGCTCCCACCCTCCTGCAGACTTTTGGGCTCACACCAGAAGACATTTCTAGAAAGTAACAGAATAGAACCAGGGAAGAGACCGTGTACCAAACACCAGCTTGCTGGGGAAGTTTTGTCTCTCCTTCCTTGCTCTGCAGACAGAGCTGGCCCAGGGCTGTGTCTGTGTCTGCTCAGAGCCCCTCCCGCCCCAGCCCCAGCCGGGGAGCGCTCGCAGCAACCGCGGGCCTGGCCTGGCAACGGAGTCACTCAGCCAGGGGCCACGGCCAGGACTGGAAACTGAGACCCTGCAGCCTCTGCCCAGATGTGCTGCCAAATGGAATGAGCAAATCAGTTCTTCCGAGCCACAATTTTCCCATCAAGTACTTTGACGCACTGAGATGAAAGTGCTCGCTGTGCGAGCGCTGCTCTATTAGCAGACACTGTTTCATCCATTTCATCCTCTCCCAGGTTGTAAATTGCAACTTCCACCGAAAAATGTGAGCATGAGAGCATTATTCATGACATTTTTAGGTAGATGTGGACAAATGCACACTGTCCAAATATGACCACATTGCTTGACTTGAATCCTATAACAGTACCTTAAGTATTATGTTGAAGCACTTTTGCAGCTTTTATTTCTGTGCTAATTTCTATTATCCTGACCCCATCCTGGTTTTAAGAAGCATCTGTACAATTCAGTTTTGGCCACAGGACTGCAGACAGAGGATAAAGGCACTACTTCACCTACAACTTCTACTCACCAAAGTACATAGATAAGACAAAGCCTTTTTTCCCTTCCACTGACTCTGTTTGCTCATACTTTCATTAACTAGGTTAAATACTTTGGCCTCCCCAGCAAATTACAGAAGAGAGTTTATAGAACACACAGATCGTGAAATGAAATTGAGGAAGGTAATTTCCAAGAAGAAGCCTAAGTCAAATATGCATAAATTCAGCATTTTGCAGGCACAGCCCCAAAACAGACCTCAGTATTTTATTGTTCATACATAGTACTATTTTAATTGTTCCAAAATTATGGTTATTTAGCCTCTATTTATCAGAGTTTTAAAGACTACTCTTGTGAGCAGCCTTAAGTAACTACTAAATTAATTAAATCATGTTCTTGTGGTACATTTATGCAATACATACCCAAGACAGCATAATAAATGACCAGAAGCTTAGCAGATAGGAGGCCATTGCAGGACCATCCAAAACTCACTCCACAATTATAAGCATTTTTTCATGCTGTTATTATTCTTGGTTTAAGTTTAGTGAATTTGAGAATTCTAGTAGCCTTCTGCCACAACTTCTCATGAAAATGAGAACAGAAAGCACCATTAAATATTCTGAGGGCCTTCTTTGAGCTTCATGAGTTATCATTAACCAAAACATGATGCACTCCAGCTTGCAGAGGGCAGCAGTTCAGTTCAAACAGTTTTTTACACACCTTCAAATAATTTCCTGAATGATAAAGAAATACAAAATTGACACTGTGCAAAGCTGCTAGTCCTCTATCTAGTCTTTAGACAGTCCTGAACTTACTGCTAGTCTAAAAAGGAAAGTTTTATTTTAGTATTTGGTTTGAATATATTTATTTGTGAACTGAAGGAGAGCTGGAGAGAGAGGAACTGGAGCCTGGAGAAGCATACCATGAAGACACCATGCTTCATGTTAAGTAGCATTTTTATTGCCAATGGCATTGGCTCTGTTGTTGGACTGTTTTCTTCTTTCCCACACCACTCTACTACACAGAAAAGCATTCATAATTCAAAAGTTAGGCAGTTGGAAAGCTAGATGAAAAGGAAGAATATTCTCTTTATCAAGGTTCG
Organism: Chaetops frenatus; assembly: GCA_013400775.1. Lineage (NCBI taxonomy): Eukaryota > Metazoa > Chordata > Aves > Passeriformes > Picathartidae > Chaetops > Chaetops frenatus. Next base: position 1,048,241 of record VZTR01017127.1, read on the forward strand.
CTTTATACAGAGGGCTACCACCATGCTGAACTCAAGCCAGGTGGGAACACAAAAAGAAGCTCTGTATCCACAACCAACTTCCAAGAATCCGAGTGAAGCAGTGAAATATTTCATAAAATGGTGAGGAAGGACTGCAGGGATCTCTGTTATCACTTTACCAGTGGACCACAGGCATTTAGGAAACTACGGGATTCAAGAAAGCTGGGAGAAGGGATGGAGAAGTGCCATGTCTTAGTGCTCTGCCTGTACCATGGGACACTGCACCAAGCAACACACACAGAAGGCAGCAGAGGAAGGGCAAAAAATAATGAATTTAATTTATCTAACAGCTGTTGGCAAGGAAACAAAGAGTAAACTCAAGTTGGGGTGGGGGAATGTAGGAGTACCAATTAGTGGCCTTCTAAATAATTCTTATTGTTTCAGCTGGCCAAATGTGAGAAATGACAGCAGAGATGCCTGCTGGGAATTCTGCCCCTTAGAACAGAAAATGAAAGACAACAGAGGATCTGGTAACTTCTGACATGATCAGTTATGTCACTCTACAGCTTGACAAGTAGATTGAAATAAGACACTGCATGCTATTTTTTGCATGGATAGACCATGATATGCAATGTTGTCATTTGCTCATTCAATTCCACTGCCTTGCACTTTTTCTGAACTCATTTCCTATAGATTAAGATTTATAACTTTACTTTGTATACTTCTACTTGGTTCCACTATTAAAGAAAAAACAACAACAACCCAAAAAAACCCCACCAAAACAAACAAACAAAAAAACCCACCACCCATCAAAAATCCAAACCCAAAAACTTATCTCTTCCTTTTAAAAATGAAGCTAAATACCAAATCAGTTTTCTTTAGTAGGTTTTTTTTTCAAATCTGCAAGCTTCAGCAGTGAAAGGAAAACATTCTTATAGTTAGCAACAAACACTCATCACTTCTTAGACATTTAAAAGAGAAAAGATAAAAATCTAGTAAAGTTTACTCTAAGTTTTATCATAAGCCGATTTTCTGTGGAAGATATTCAGTCCAAAAGAGCTTCCTTGGTTTGCCTTTGAAGTAAAGAAGTAGCACTACAATACAGCATGCTGCACATAAAATCTTCAGCTTGGAGATAAGCACATCAAAAACAAAAGGGCAAAAGCAGATGGGAATATTTATAAAAGAACTATACAGAAGCAGAATTTATATATGTGTTACTTAAAATAAACACAAGAGTACCGTTCTCTAAAGTTTCTTTCTGAAGCAAAAAAAAAATTTTGGCCTTATGAGACCAATTCATTTTGCTTTAGCAAGGAGCTGCAGTTTTACTTTGTGCATTTTCTACTCCATTATCTGCAGAAATCAAATAGCTCTGTAAGGACATTTCTAGCAAAAAGAGTAAGTTTTGCTTACTGCAGATCTCTTAGACTTTGACAACCAGAGTTTATGTTTAAACATTCAGATTATATATTTTTACTATTCCTCTGAAAGAAAAGTGTTCACTTCTCACTGCCATAGCTCCAGTGATTTACATTGTTCAAGAACTGTATTAGCTTCATTTCCCAATTAAAAACAAAAAACAAGTAACCAAGCAAATAAGGGCATGGTAAGCCAGCCCTGGTAAGTGCCATGGAAAAAACACAGTGTGGTATCAGCCTTCCCTGTTCCAGAGGCTTTGCTCTGTCTCAGTGCTCTGCTTGAACATCCATCAGGCCCTGGTGCTGCTCTGCAAGTGCCATTCTGCTCCCACAGATCCACAGCAAAAACAACAAAGAACTCTAGCTGGATTTCTCAAGCACCAAGACAGAAAAGCTTCAGCTGCTCCCATCCTCAAGGAAAGTGTCTTTAATTCCCAACTGTAAGAGCCAGGTGAGATTTCAGCATCCTTTGAGATGAGCATCCTTTCATTCAGCAATTGTCTTATTTATCCCACATGTGAAGCTTGTCCAAGACACCAGACTTGTGGACCCTATGCTCTCTCAGCCCTCGGCCTCTGTGTTCCCACTATCAATTTACACCTCCTGCTTTGCAGGAAACAGATAAATTAGCACTTTAGGCTTTATTTTGCAAACTTCTTACCAGCTATTATGTACCCACAAGCAGAGGACACATTGAAGCCATGTGCAAAAGCTTATTCTAGCTGAAATTAATCCTTACATCAGCAACCTGCACTCACAAATGCAGTCAGTGTCAGTTCTGCATTAAAACTGTCAAAAATACACTTGTCCCTACACTTGACTCCTTTTTGCCTGTTAGCTTAGCAGAAGTTGCCATGGAATTTTAATGCCAAGCATGAGACTGGGCAGGTATTAGAGCTACCTGGAGTATTGTATGGGGGGCGGGCATCTCAGCTAAGGAACGTTGACTAGGTTGGTAGTTTGGCTTTATTTCTGAATACTTGTGTTCCAATGAAATCTCTCATTTTGGTTGTATGAAAAGAAAAGCCCATCCAGGAATAAAATCTGCAACTAGAAGCTCTTTTTAAAGAGTTAAAAATTGTAAAAAAAAAAAAAAAAAAAAAATTGTCTTCAGGCTGTGTTATTTTGATGACACTCCTCAAGTGCCATTTCAGGGTTCTGGTCATAAAATACTCCATGTAGGGAATATTTTTGTTGTCTTAGTGGCTGCAAAGTTTCTCTCCTCTGCAATAATCTCCCNTGAATGCTGCTATAGCTGTACATTAATGTGCTTTTGTTCCCTTCAGACTAAAAGTAAATAAAAATGGGAACAGCATTGCAGAACAAGGCCATGATACAGTCAGGCTATAGAAAAAAAACCAAGCATGGGTTTGTGTTCACACACACTGATGGTTAATAAGGTGAAGACTAAAAAGCCCTCACCAAAGACAGGTGACAGCAGTGAAACACAGCACTGGTCACCTGCTCCAACAGCCACAAGCTCAGGATGAAGGGCTGGCTTGTGGGACCTGAGAAGCTGCTCTGGCCTGTCCATCTCATGTTCCCTGGCTGCACAGACTACCAGCAGAAAATCAGGAAACCTCATCTGTGCTTTCTCACAGAGCACAGCTCAGTTATACCTCTGATATATAACAGCTCCTTAGTTCTAATCCTAAGGCATCTTTCATTACCAGAAGAAGCAGTTTAAAAATTTGCACCAAGAACACTTTAGAATAAAGATCCCTTGTCTCTGTATCCCTTCCATCCTGCCTCCATTCATGCAAAAGCCATTGGCCACCCATGCTTATTTCTGTCCCTGGAAAGCTGACATCTGGCAAACACATGAGACCTGAAGGGAGCATGGTTTGGATGGAGAGATGTGCACTGTATGCCTGAGTGATGGGAACACAGGCAAGGAGCCTAAGAACTTAAAGTCTTAAAGCTCATAGCACATGTGGCCAAAATGCTCTCATGCAGATTAACACATGTGACTGAAGTATAAGAACTGAGAATTTCCTCTATTTTCAAGTATGTAAATCTCCAGTTTAGAATTCCTGATGGCACAGCAAAGGCAAGTCTGTGACAGCTGGATCTAGGAATTCTAAGGCAAATTACTATTTTATATACCAGGACCTATCCTGCTTTACATGGAACATGTTTTAAACAATGACCAAATGCTTGAAATAGCTCCCTGGGTGAATCACAGTGTACAAAAGTGATTCAGAGATGATGAGTGTCTAAATTTGGCTGTGCCAGAAGTTCATTGTTGCACTGTGCACCCACCCACCTCGTACATTCTCCCAGCACTGCCAAAGATAAAACTAGCTTCTAGTTGCTTATACTGAACACCTTCTGCCCCAATTTCTCATGCATTCTATTTGCTTCATGCTGGAGTACCTTCCTTTAGAAATCACTTCTTACAGAAATGCCTTAATTGCACCATGCCTAAGTTAGAAGCCTCTGAGCAAAAAGCAAGTTAATGCCCCCACACCCCCCCAAATCTTCATCTCTCATAAGCTCAGAGGTTTGATAGAATTTAGGAGCAAAAACATCAGAGGAGTTAATCCTTACAAAGCACACTCTGTTTTCCCTAAGCTCTTTATACACATCCTGTGGGCAAGTTGGATCAAACTCTAGCAGCAAACTCTGGATTTCTCTGTGGTCAGGATGCTCACTGTGGGACCAGAGCAGGATGCAGCTTGCTCTCTCTGGTACCCTCACCAACCCCATCTCCCCATCCTGACTGCTACCACAAGAGGTGGAGAAAGATCCATCATTCAAATATTAACATCACAAATGGAACCCTTACAGAGGAGTGATAACTGTTACCAGTCAGCAATTTGCTTTAAGGAACAAAGACCTGAGCAGTTATTCTGCTAGTCCTGCTGCTCGACATGGAGAAGTGGAAAACAGCAAGGCTGCAAACTTTCTCTTCACACACTGCCAGTGGATGACTGCACATTGTGAGAGATCAGTAACCCATGCCTGAGAAAGCTTAAAGCCAAAACTGTTAGCAAAGCCCACTCTGAAGGGTAGGTGCCCAGTATTAAACATGGTAAACCATCTCACAGGCTCACATTTCTGCTCTCACTGATTGTCATTCCAGCTCAGGCTGTGAAAATGCAGACTTTTCATGCCCTGCCTACACTACAGACACTGCAGTGACAAAGTAGCTTATAATAAATTCATTCTGCTCCCCTCTCTCAACAGACTGCAGGAACAAAATGGTGCAGAGCCATTGGTAGTTGAGCAACTCTTCTCACAACTAAGCAAATTCTGGGAAATAGGAGAACTCTGGCTTGAGGCCAGACCAGTTCCTGACTGAGTCTGTTCCTATATGACTATACACCTCCCTGGCCAGCCTCAGGCACTCAGACATTCAACAACCATAAACCAGCAGTACGTGGAGCAGCCAAGTGCAAAGGGATCAATACTCAGGACCCAAAACACAAGCAGGTTTTTTCAAGACAGTGCAGCTTTCTCTACTGCCTAAGCAGCACAGCAGCACCTTGGGCCAAGACCCTCCTCACTGGCCCAGCTCTCAGCTCTGCTGCTTCTGCAGCTGCACTGATGCCAACACAGGCTGTAATCATGCTGACTGAAATCCTACTTTTGAACTCTTGCCATACTCTATTAAATAACTTAAGATTAATATGATTTTATCAGAGAGCTGCTCTTACATTTGCTCCTCGTGCAAAATAATCCTATGGGGCACTGCTTTGACACAGCCAAAACAGCTCTTGTGAAGTGAAGCTTAATCCAGGAACACTCACTTTTCAGAAGCAATAAATTACCAAGAGAAAAAGATGATCCTGCACTTAACAGCCTTAGCAACATGCCAGGATATCAAGTGCTTCTCAGACTTCCTCCTGTTAGTTTAGGATTGAGGTGCTGTAGGAATACAGCTCTGTGCAAATGGAAGCAATACTGTGGGGTGAATTCTGAACTTTCACCCATCCTTTCCTCTTGCCTTCCTTGCCTTCCTCCAGCCCTGAAATACAATAAAAGACAGACACCACTTATGCAGATATGTCCCATATGTCTAATAGGAAGAGAATTACACACAGAAGAGAAAAAAAAAGAAAAAAAAGGTGGCAAAGTGCCAAATATTTCAGTGAAGAATATAAAAGATTCTCTTTCCATTTGTATTTAAGGTTGGAACCAAAGTTCTTCAGCACTGTTGAGCAAGACCATGTGTTTTATTAGAGTCCAAGTAACTTCTAACATGAAGATACAGAAAGTATTTGGGAAACCATGTTGGAAAGCCATTTGAGTGGCACTTCCAGCATCTAAGTACAACAAAATCCTGGCAGTCATAAATTAATTACCCTTGCAACACCACTGTTAACACTAATGGTGCAAATCTCATCACTAAGAACTACCAGTATCAGTTCAGAAATTGTATTTTGTGAAAGGTCTGCCCTCTAATTCACACTCTGCTGTGGAATCAAAAAAAATCCCATAATTAAAGAAAGTAATAGTCAAGTAATTTATTTGACACCTCAGTCATAGGGGCTGCTGAGATGGGTATCATCTTCCCTTCCAGTCACAAAAATAGCAGAGCATCTCGCTCTGCCATGCAAGAAAGTGAGGATTCAGGGAGGCAAAGATTCAAAGAAATACTTACTCCAGAACAGAATCCACTAAGGACCATATCAGAAATAATTAAACTGAAGTCCTTCAAAAAGATCCTTGCAGTAGCTGGAGAGAAAAACCTAAACCAGGTCTTTCAAGCAGAAAAACAAAAGCAAAACTGGTTACATGCACATGAGAGCAAAGAATTACAAGGATATTTTCTAGACTTTTCTGTCTCTTTAATATCTCTATCTGCTGCAAAAGAGAAGCTGCTCTGGAAGCCCTGCACTGAAATTAGCATTTAGTCCATGAATACAGCAGATGTGGGGGGAAAGTCATTATAAAGAAACAGGCACAATCAAATAGACTTCATTATTATTGCCTCACTGAAAAAAAATCTATATTCTTTTGGGGCTTGTCATAGTCTTACTCCTACCCATTCAAAGTAAGCATGAAACAGTAATCCTTTGGGAACAAAAAAATGAACTGGCAAATAGATATTGGAATTACTTTTTGAACAGTGATGTTAAAGAAGATTAAATGTGTAAAATACAACCAAAACCACTGAACATTTCTTAGGAGTAGAGCTCGAATAGTTCACAGATATGAAATAAAACTAAGCTATACTCAGTATTTTTAACCAAAAGGAGACTTCAGAAATCTATTGCTTATATACTGCTCTCTTACCCACATTACAGTCTCTCCAAGTACTTAACAGTGAAAAGCAAAGCTAGATGAAAGCAGAACAAACAGAATACTTGACAAATGCCTCATCTGCTGCAGAGCACCCTTCTGTCCCTGTACTCCTGAGGTTTCTCATACACTGCTGGAATTTAGGTTGCTGCTTTCCTTCTGATGCATGGATCTTCTATGCCTTCAAAACAAATTTTGTTAAAGAGACACAAGAGCCTAAGTGCTTTTAGAAGTTATGAAATACAGAATCTTCTAATAGTGACACTTCTGTTTAGTCTGTGTGAGTTCATGTCCTCTCAGCATGGCAAAGCTTTCAGAACTAATTCAGGTGAACTGCTCAGAACAAATTTCTTTTCCTGGCATGTGTCAGTTCCCAAAAAGATAATGAGATGGTTTCCATACCTGTTGCTGCCTACCTGAAAGGCATCTGCCACCTTTTGCAAATACATTATTGAAAGAAGAAATAAGAGAACATTAGTAACTCAAGCATGGCAAACACATTTTCCCTTCCAACAAACGTGCAGCACAGTAAACACAGCATTACGTGTCACTAAGTGACAGAGAGAACTAAGCATTACACCAAAATTTCACAGTAAATAAAGCCCTGGTGGTTTTCTTCAGGCAAAATATACACTAAATAAAATGAAATATGCCTGAGAATTACAGAATACATAACTGAAATACAAGTTATAGGTGGGAAAAAATTCTGCAGAAGCTCCCCTGTTAGACTGTATTTTTGTGATTTTTTTTTTTCCAAGACATCTCCTCAAAACAGTAATCTTTCTGTTAACTGATCCAATGGTAAAAAATACTATTCTGTTCTAAGCTGGCCTAAGAGACCACAGACAAATGCTCAGAAAAATATGATTAACAAAGGCTGCTTTCATTTTGAAGGCCTGAAGATTTTCTTATCTGTAAGGTTTGTTTAAGCACAGGCAGTAGAGAGAGACACTGAGACAGCTGTTCCACACCAGGAAACAAAGTTGAGGGATATCAATTCCCAAATATTAGCCTGAAAAGGAGAAAAGCTGACAGTGTAAAGAGAAATTAAAAGAAAGCAAAAAATTTCCTGTCAAAAGCCATTCCCTTTGAAGCCAGCCCATTTTAATACATTATTGAAGTTAGCTCACTTTGATGTATTTGCTTCAGCATAACTTTAAACAGGGCTACAACTCATTCCTCAAAACTGCAGAACAGGGAAATAAGCAGATATGGTTATTTTCAGTGAAAGAAAAATCTTTGAGATTCTCTCCTAATCCTGTCAGCTGCAAATAAAAGTTTCTGTTTAGAAAATTTGATATAAAGCTTCTTCAAAGATACACAGTTAAAAAGTGAAGCATTGTTTAGATCATCAGATAGCCTCCATCTAAAAAAAAAACACCCTAGGAACCCTCAGTCTTGCTAGGGTCATTCTGAAAGTGTAATGCAAGGCTTGGTACACAGACACTAACAAATAATTTCAACAGCAAACAAACCAAAGTCTGACATGCCCATCTCCCATCTGCAGATCATTAGAAAATATTTGTCAGTAAATCAGTTCCCTTAAGACCAGTGACAAATACAAAGAAACTACCTGATACAGTCAAGTAACAGCTGCTCCATTAGTTTAAAATTACCCTTTATTTTTCACAAGGTTTTCCAACATGTCGTGCATTTTGGCACGGTAGACTAGAGACAGTTAGCTTCAAGTTTCTTTAAATTACAAACAGTAGATACAGTAGGAATATTTTAAACCAATTTCTTTAAAATAAATGTCAAGTTAAGACCTTTAGCTTTAAAAGAGACTGCCACCATTTCATTTTCCTGATATAAAATTCAAGTAATTTTAAGAGTAGAAAACTGTCCCTATAAAACATCCTATTAAAATTTACCAGCGTTCTGAAAATATGCATCAAATTTCCAGTATCCATTGGGTGCAACTACACATTTAGAAAAATAACTCACTTTAAACAAAGGCCACTTGCTGAAGAAAAGTAAGCTTTCAACTGGATGAGTTCTCAGAACAAATGACAAAACATTTTCTCCTTTGATAAAGGATTTAATCCTTGTTCCACCTCTGCAATTAATTTTTTTTTTTTTATTCTAAGGGTGTGCATTTCAGTATTGATGGTGAATTAAGAGACCAGGCTACAGAGACATTTTCCCTTCAGTATAAACCAGTATACAGAATTATTGCTTACCAGAAACAAATGTAAACAAGATTCAGTTGGTTTTGTTTTTATGCTGTGATTTTTCTTTCATTGGTTGGTAGCAAATATACAGACCACACAAACTTTACCTGTGTCACTTTACTGAATGAAAACCATGATACATTTTTCCGATGATTTTGTATTTAGGATTTCTTGGGGTTTGGGTTTTTTTCAGTGAAGAAATGGGTTCACTGTGCTTTTCCATTTTCTCTCCTTATTCACTCTTTAGGACAGCAGAATGGAAAAACAAGTAGGACATGTTTACTTTGGGACTCAAGGCTCAGAGCAGATATCAAGAAATCTTCAACAATATTAAAACATTTTCTGGTTTTCCTCCTTTTAGCCCAAAGTACCTCTGCTGTGTAGGAACTTAAAATTTCTTTTATCACCATCTTCCAGAAGAGATCTATAAATAAATGTTTATGTAAAGAACACTGCTGTTGAAGAGGACAAAAAAATAAAATTAAGGATCAATAAATGATACTGCAATGTATCTTGTGCCATTCAAGATAGGAAGTCCTTCATGTAAATGTGTAAGTCTTCCTGGGTGCATGAAGCTCCATCCTTTCCTGGGAGACTCAATGGAGCAGTTGTACCTAAGAAATTTACATCCACCTCCCTGTGGTAAAAACACAAACACAATAAAACCCCAAACATTTAGCTTGTGTTTTAATTCCTTTTTATATATACATCACTTCAAATAATTTGCTATTATTAATAGGCTGGGTTTTTTTCTTTCACCATCCCTCAAGCAAAGTTGTTTACATGACACGATCTTTAGAGTATTAATTAACAGACATGCAATTTGCAAGATTTCCCCTTGTCTTGCTTTAACATTCACTGGACAACAACTCATTCAAACAGCAAATCTGACAAACAGATCTTCAATAACTTTACTACATTGTGTTCACAGGCCTTGTGTCAGGACTGCACCCTTACCCAGGACAGCATTTAAACAAACCTTAAATTAATTAATCTGACTGCTGCTTTCAAACCAAAGGTGTGCTTTCTAAAATACTAAGTGTGGCAAGCACACTTATTGGTGTTCAGGTCTGCAAATGATACAGGCTTATAAACACAACAGGTTAAATATCTCTATAAGTAAAACGTGGATACTATTTCCCAGCTCCATACTCTGGGGACTGTTTTATTTGAATCAATATCAGACTAGAAAATAATTTCGCTCAGAAAAAACCTAAACAAAGACAAGAGTTAAAAATTTTCATTCTGTGGCTGTTCCAAAAAAGAATCATTAAAAAGACTCTACAGAAAAGCAGCCACTTGTGTCAACTTGGTGCTATTTGAACTCTTTTGAAAAACTCGTTTTCACTTTACAGGAATGAAGCATTTCAGAAATGTTAACAATTAAATGACTAACATCTCCTAAGTTTTTCTCTCCCACCATCTGAAACCAGTTTGATCAATTCAGCCTGACTGCATCAACAGTTCTGGATGGTGGAATTGAGCAAATTTAGTACTTGTCAAAAAAGCACAAGGCGTAATCTGCATAAGATGCAAATCATCAATTTATGATGTGCACCTCCTCCTTCTTAGCTGGTTCTCTAAGTTAAACTTAGTTTAGAAATAATACTAGATACTCAAAGGACAACATTTTTTGAGACTTACTTGAAAGTCCTCTCCTACTTTGTTGAGGGCAATGTTGATGGTGAATGTGGAGGAGTCATGGTGAGGTCTGAGAGATCGTTGTCTGTCAGGGCTGTATTTTACAACAAAGTTCAGTAGAGCATAGCCCTGCAACAAAATATACAGTCAGACTTCAAGCTGTGAACTGCCAAGTCACACACAGGATTCTTGGGAGTTTGTTTAAAGCTTAGTTTAAAAAAAAACCAAAAAAACCAGAACAAAAATAAACATTCATCTTTAGTGCTATGTCACATATACACTCCCCAACCAAACCAAAAAGGGCATATTCAATAAAATACTTAAATTTAGTCACACCACAGAGTAACTATCTGCAAAAACTCTGAACCCATACCTTGGTATAATAGCCAGCAAAGACTTTTAGTGTTACTGGGGCAATGAACTCTCGTATGAAATGCAGCCATTCATTATCCAGTCCTATTTGCTTCATATGAATGTCATCAGTTGGGACATTTTCATAACCTCCAGAAATGCGGCTGTCCTAATGAAAACACCACAAATAGCTTGGAAATAGGAACATGGGATGTTTCTGACATTTCAGCAAATATTTTTATTTCGAATCTGCAGAATCATAGAATTGCAACAAAGCAGTGTTTCAGTGGGTGTCTGGGAGCTTGCTGTACAGCAATTCCACAGCTGTCAAGGAAAAAGTGTGCCAAGGTATCATGAGCAAAAATTGGAAGTTTTTAAAGGATGATTCAATATTTAGATGTGTCACCTGTAAATAAAAGGGCTTCTTGGGACAGTAAGTTTTATTTACTGAGCTGCAGATGTAACTGAAATTCTATCAGATCAAGAAACTACAGGCCTCAACTTGGCAGGGTAATAAATGTTGAAAAAATCTGAAGATAAAAGTATGTTAAAATTCTTTCCAGAGGCTACTACCTGCACTACAATTGTGACTATAATTTCTCATGGTACCACATTTGTGAATAAGACACACCTTCCTCTAATTTTAGTGCTAGTTAATAAATACCTTGAATTCTCTGAGAATGCTGACACAATAGGTCATAACATTTGCAAGCAACTCCTCAGGGGGACAAGTCTGACAAATTAGTACTTAAGAAGTAAATGAGTAAAACTCGTTTGAACAGTTATCAGCTGCTACAGAGCCACACCACTGTTAGTGTCTAATTTGCTAATTCAAAGCCTGCACTGGGTTTATGTGGCACAGCTTGGGTAGCAGGGGGACTGCAGGGTTGGCCTTTGTGAGGAGCTGCTGGAAACTTCCTTCCCCTACGGAGCCAATGCCAGCCCCTGCAAGGCAAACGTGCCACTGGCCAAGGCTGAGCCCAGCAGTGACAGACACAGCACCTCTGTGGTGGCAGTGCCTTTAGCAAAGGGGGAAAAACCCAGTGAAACAGAAATTGCAGCTGGAGAGGAGACTGAGGATATGTGAGAGAAACAGCCCTGCAGACAGCTAGGATCAAGGAGAGAAGGGCAGGAGCTGCTCCAGGCACTGGAGCTGAGATTCCCCTGCAGCCCCTGGTGCAGCCCCTGGAGGTCCATGGGGGAGCAGAGATCCACCTGCAGCCCTTGGAAGACCCTGAAGGGGGCTGTGATCCCATAGAAGCCCATGCTGGAGCAGGGTCCTGGCAGCACAGAGCAGCCCGTGCTGGGGCAGGGTCCTGGCAGCACAGAGCAGCCCATGCTGGAGCAGGTTTTCTGGCAGAACTTGTGATCCCACAGGGGACCCACACTGGAGTAGTCTGTTCCTGAAGGACTGTATCCCAGGGAAGAGACCCATACTGGGGCAGAGGAAGAATGGAAGGAGTCCTCCCCCTGAGGAGGAAGGAGTGGCAGAGAATAGGATGACCACCATCTCCCATTTTCCCATCCTTGTGCACTGCTGGGGGAGGAGGAGGTAGAGAAACTGGGGAGTAAATTTAAGCCTGGGAGGATGAGAGGAGTGGGTGGAAAGCATTTTTAGGATGTGATTTCATTGCTCATTTTATTAGCAATTGAACCAAAGTAGGAAGTAAACTAATTTTCTCAAATTGAGTCTGTTTTGCCTATGATGGCAATTGAATGATCTCTCCCTGGCCTTATCTCTCAACTCTAACACTTTTTTATAATTTCTCTCCCCTGTCTAGTTGAGGCAGTGAGAGAGCAACTTTGGTGGGTGCCTGGCATCCAGCCAGGGTCAGCACACCACAACATTAATTGAAGAACATTAAATCTACTGAAGAAGCAGCTACATGGCAGACTAAAGTAAGCACATTATACCACAAAGCAAATGTTTCAGGTCACTGGCAATTGTTGGGATGTTTGTTTGTTGCAGTACACTGTGACTTACTATTGTAAAAGCAGTTAAGATCACTCATTAAGATTATGTTTATATAGGCTGACACTCACTTGGTGCTTTCCACCAGACCATTGCCCAAAATGTTCCATTTCTTCTACTAATTCATCACAGGCGGTGTCAGAAAATATGGGAAACCAAAACACATCTGGACATGGCTATAAAATAAAAACCCCAAACAGTTAAAAACTTGATTCTCAACCACATCCCTACAAAAGCAAAAAGTACAAGCTACATTCTATGCCCCAACTCAGCACAAAGGAAAAAAAAGAAAAAAGAAAAAAGAAAAAAGAAAAAAGGTGTTGAGTCAGTGTACCAACAACTTCTGTGCCTTATGGCTCTGAATAACAACCCTGGTCTTCCACATTACAGCTTAAAATGGGGCAACTTAACATTGCTTTACACACAAACAATTTAACCCAGCTTTTTAGACTGTAAAATGCAAAGTTCATTAAATCACTGTCCCTAATTGTCACAACTGATCATCCAATACAAGTGCTCTGTGCAGATCAGTTGCATAAAAGAAAGCAGCCTAGATCAAATGGCAAACATTCAGCTCTGATCCAAGACATCAAAAAACGGTTTAGTCACAGACCAAAACAGCATTTGCATGGAAATATTTACTGCATGCCAATTTATTATCATTTAGTCCCACAATTTTTTAAAAAACTACTTATACTCACCTGTTCTACTATGTTATCAGTGAAGATCTTTGAGTAGTTTGGATTTATGTAAGTTTCCTTCCAGTCCTAAAAAGCCATGATTTAAAAAATTACAAGAGAACAAAGACACTTAAAAGTGATTAAAAAAAATTATATTCTATTCATTTCCTCTACTTAAAGCACGGGAAACAATAAAAAAATTTCTTATTCTCATGAACAAACTGGTTCCCATCATGTCAAAAATCATGAAACCTGTTACCTCATATCTCCAATTTCATACTCTCGTCACCAGCTGGTTTACTGATATGAAATATTGTCATTTGCTTGGATGGGTGACACCTTTTAGCACATAATCAATATTTAGCACATAGTAAACAAATGTTCTCCATGTAAAGCCCTTAAATTTCAAGTCCTTTGTAATATATACATTTTTTTTAAATAAAATATCTTTTTCATCAATAATTAGATGCATACCACAGGATTCTCAAATATCTGCCAGAGGTCATTGTTGTAGTGGGAGGTATTGTAATTGGCTGTAGAAAGAAGTCTTCCAAATTCATGTCTGTTGGTAATATACATGAAAACACCCTATACCAAGTAGAGAGAGAATCATTAGCAAAACTGTCCAATTTAGCAAAGTTTTTAAAAGTTCTGTTCATGATTGAGCTTTCATAAAATACATTCACACATTTGGACACTTACATCATAAAGGTGCTGTTAATTTAGCATCGTATTTTTCAAGCAGTTGACACTAATCACCAACTACTCTTCATAACTTCTTGTTTACAAGCAATTGCCTGCATTTATTTTCTAAACACATTAAACTAAAACATATATTGTTGAGAACATATGTAGTTATAGAAAGGAAAAAGCAGACAAGTGATTGGTTGATTTGTTTTCCAGAAAACCTAAGCAGACACACTGAAAGCATCTGATCTCAAACTGAAAATGCTCACACACAAGAAAACCAACATCTAGGGTTTAGTTTGAAACTGAAAACTGAAAGAATAAACTAACAATCAAAGGGTCATGAAAGTCAGAACAGGAAACTTATTCCAGAGTATTCACTACATGATCCATCTGGTGAATTGGCCTGAAATGAAAAGATATTGGCAAATATAGAACACAAGAATATTCAGAGATCAGCCTCCAACACAGCTGAGTACTCTGAGGTCTGTTCATGTAATTATGTGCAAGGTACCTAGTGTGGTAAGATACAGCTTTATTGTCAAGCTATTAACAGAAGGTATTAACAGAACTCTCTTGATTAGAAGTAGTAGCAGAAAATAGTATTTTTAAAAGAAACTGAGGTTCCATGGGATTTTTTTTTTTTTAGTTTAAGGTTTTTCAGACAAAGTTTATTTCTGAAATGTCTGTGACTTTTGGATTTGCAGCAGATGAAGACATTACCATTTGGGTACTTTGGTACTTCTGTCTATGTTTCTGTCTGAAAAACAGTTAAACTGCTAAGAAATATAATGATTATGTTAAACATGCCCAGTTCTGGGTGCTTACCAAATCATAAAATAATTGCAGCAGGGACAATAAGGAGGGCCTGGGTCAAAAAAACAGCTTAAAGTGACAATGTGGTCAATGAGGGGGCCTGGCAGACCTACCAGTGATCAGAGCTTTACTCCTTCCTAGGACTGCTCCATCCATTTTAGCTACAGAAGCAGTGCCAGCACACCTTGACCTGAGATGCACTGAGAAACCCCCTGAGAAAACAAAGAGCCTCTCTGAGATGCTTTCAGCTGGGCATGAAAAACCTGTCCCTGGCAAAAACCTGAACCTTAGAAGACTGAAGAGAAAGCTATAGCAGTATTTGATAAGAGGAAGTGGACAGAGGAGAAGTATCTTCCTGTGGTAGAACGATACTGCATGTAATAATAACTAATTAATAAAAAAAAAAATAAAGCAACACCTTTGGGGCTCTGAGCATATGGAATGTTTCCGAAGAAGGGGAGTCTTTTTCCCTTTGTAAAGTCTAAAATGAAGGAGAATCATCACATCAGTTTTCTGACACAATCTCTCTCTTTTTCTGCTACTTTTAGGTTTCCACAGTTACATCAGGGAAATAGCAGCCCTTGATCAAAAGCTGATATGCCCTTACAGACAACATGCATCTCCAAGCAAAGCTCTTCATACACATGTCAAAGCTGTTTCCACCAGCCCCTTCTTATCTGCTGCAATACAAAAACAAGCAGGTACCAAACCCTCCTACAGCCCAGACTGAGAAACAGGGAAAGGGGAAGCCATTTCCTGATGAGCCAGTCAGATTAGTTTAATGAGCACACAGAAAGCACAGGTTTGCAGGAACTGATGCTGAGGAGGTTTGAATACAACAGGACTGGACAGGGATGTTCTGAAGAATCAGTACAAACAGAGGAGATCATGCCTTGTTATGAGGGAATAAAAAAATTAATACTTGCCAACTTTTCTTGTTCAGCAAAAATATTTTTCAATGCTATAGTGTCTGGAAATAGGTCTGGTTTAGGTCTTATTTGTCTCTGTGCTGAAACTAGTGTAAATATCAGCAGAAATATGGATTTACAGATTCATAGCTTTACAGTACATGTACGTTCTCTCATTGCTTCCGGATTAATGCAAGTAACAACTATGTGATACAGTTTTAATCTATCTAGAAAAATCAATGAGTAATTCATGCTCCCTATGAAGATTCCTACCATTTCTTAAATCACCTAGGCTTTTTATATACCTCTGCCCATTATTAATTTAAATATATATCTACTGAATTAAAATTGCAAAATATTCCAACTTAGTCTGCTGGGAGTTTCACACTGTATAAAAATGTGCACAAAAGAGATGGTCCAAATGCATTGGTAAGTTTTAAGCCATACACAGCAGAGCAGTTGAGCCCTATTTCACCTGCTGAGGTTGTACCAAGGAGAAAGGTATTTTAACCTCAACAGAAAATTTCAGGAAACTTAACTAGAAAGCACCACACAGTCAGTGCACCAGTGCACTGGCCTTGAAAAAATCCTCTGTCCTCAACAATTTAAAGAAATACACCCAAAGGGTATTATGACACAAAAATTGGCCAGTACTTTGAAACAGAAGTAAAATATAACATCCAAGATCAATCAAGTAAAGCAGCCTATGAGTACAGCAGGACACAAAGAACTGTGTGTATTTGAAAGCAAGCTGTTCCTGAGACACCTTACCATTTCTCTGGCATTCCTGCAGAGAGCCATATCAGGATCCAACTTATCACGCATGAAGTAGTTCTTTTCTTTCATCTCTGATCTGAGAGTTTGTCCTTTAATTAAGTATATATTAGCCATATAAGGGATATTCCATACTCCTCTGTTGAAAATTTAAAAAAAAAATCAAAAAAAGAAGAAAACCAATACAAAAATAGTTTAAAGCTATAAAAACTAATTTGTTGCCTATTCTATTAAATCAGCATCTCGGTATTTGCTGACAGGACTAAGCAAGTTGCAAGGAGAAGAAGCTGCAAGGTTCCCAAGACACTTGCAAAACTACATCTGGACATCTCAAACGTAGGCGTAGGCAGTAATTCAATTTTTATGAAATATTGTTATAAAAATACAGCAAGGTCAAATTCTCTAGGGAGTTACAACTACACATGTACTTCATGTTTCCATAGTTAAGGCAATCAGTCAAACTCTTATAATATTTTTCTACACTATCAGATGGAGAAAGTAACTCCAGAAGAGATTTTTATATGATTTTAAAGACTTCACACAGCTGGTCTGACCTCCTGATATAAATACCCTCCAGACCACAGCAGCCATGTATTTATGTGAGTTGGGCCAATATCAACACCAAAGCATTGCTTTCAAAATGCTATCTCTGCAGATTTCCCCTGCTCTCAGTGCCACAAGCACACCTTTTAGCACAGTAGGACTGAAAACAAGCCAGTCCTATTCAAGCAGTCTGTTTCAGACCTTCTTTGTTCTTCCAGGGCAATGAAAAGGCATCACCATATGGAACAGTCAAGCTTAGAACAACATCCCATTCATTCAGGGGAGGGGTAACCCCAAAAGTTTATCCTTGACAAAAGCATCGCTGAAGAGCTCCTTAAGATATACCTGATATAATACACAGGATGAAACACACAAAGACATCACAGCTGCTCCATTGATTAAGCATTTGCCCCGAAGAGATCTGACGAATACAACAAGCATTGCTTTTGGCTAAGGTTCCAGGGATGCTGGGCTTGCTATTTGTTTGTTCTGCCTTTTTCTGTACTGTGCACTGCTAGAGCAACCAGACACCATCAGACAGCTACCAGTAATGGCTGTGTCCAGTTCTAACACCAGCTCATCAGCTTAAACACTAGGCTGTTTTTTTTCAAGCTGTGAGTGGGAATAAACATATGTATTTCTATGAAATAGAAAACACAAAACAATATACCTAACCTGATGTCTGCAGGAATAATACCATATTCTTACATTTTCAGGCAATATGTTTCTAATCACCATACTGGGTGCCTTGAATTTGACAATTAGCTCACAGTTACTTACACTCTGTTCCCCTGGACAATGTCCACATAATCTTCAGATCGAGCATAATAACCATCGGGGCTCAAAGCACCCCAGAAATTGGACCAAAGCTTCCCATGGCGAGTTACGAGTGGAGCAATTATCTTTCTGTGAAGTGACATATTGAATAAGAAAATATGAAACTCTGAAGCACTTGAAATTCACACCAGAAACTGCTGCTTGACAGATACAAAATGCTTTGTGAATTGTTGGCCTCCAAGCCCATTATGAACTATGGCAAGGAAATACCCCAAGTAAACAAAGAGGATTGAACTCTGCAAAAACAAACAGGATCCTATTTTCTCTGGACAGACTCCAGAGAATCCTTTCCATTTAGAGGAAATTTTACAAAGTAAGAGATCTACTATACCTGTTCTGTTCTATCAGGATTCTTAAAGTTTTTGGGTTTGTCAGCACGACATCTGCATCTATGCTTAAGTAGTAGTCACATGTTTTATCCTGGCGACAAAGGTCCCTAAAAAGACAAAAAAGAATCATTAACTCACACATGTCAAGAAAAAATTCACAAACAACAAAACAAACAAAAAGATCTAGAAAAACCCCAAACGACAAGTAAGTATTTAACTGATTCACTGCATTAAAAGCCCTCTTCAGCACAGTATTGTAAAGAAAGGTGTCTTTAGATTACAACAGTGTAATTAAAGATTAAAATACATAGATCAAATGCCTTGTATTTTTCTTTTAATAAACTAATTGGCCTCTAGCCTTCACCAAGTTCAGTAACACCTTCTACAGAGTGTCCTAATGGAAAATGGGGTAGGGGGAACATGCCATTAATTTATATAGCTGGGTATCAGAACAATCACTTAATGAAGCATGACCTTATTTATTAAGTTCCTCTAGCAAGTAACTGCATGTGGCTGCAATGCTGTCTTTGGAAAAAGATTGCACAGATGCAATCTGCTGATCTGACTGGTAATTGAAACCTTATGGAGAGTGTAAAATAAGAAGTATGAAGAAATATATATTTAAAGACCTTTTCTTTGTCTTTTTGACCTACAAGAACAACACAGTTGATGAAGAGAAATATAAACCAATTGCAAAGGCAGTGAATTTATACTGGAGAAAGTAACTGAATGTGTCCACACACTATTTCCATCAGTTGTGATTTTGATCTCAGGAGAATAAACTATTTGCAGATTCCTATGCCTTTAAGAAAAAGTTTTCACAGAGCAGAAAAGGCAGTCTACTGTAAATATAAAAGATATACAGACTATGTTTGTATGTTTCTCATAGAGTGTAGTTGCTAGGCCAAAACTTGGTATAGCAAATTCAGTTTTCCCATGCATCAGAATACTAAAGGATTACAGGAAATTAAATATACTTTCAGAGGAAGTGGAACAACTTCCTCAAGTCAATATTACAGCCATAGCTTCATATCATGCAAGTGGTATTACTGAATTTGTCTATTTTCCCTGTTTTAATTCCACCATAACAGCTTTGAAACATTATTTTACTTTCTTGTTTTAAAATATGTATAAACAGTGTTTTAGTTTAAGTTCCACTTGATTTGATGGATTGTGACTCTTTTCTGCTAAGGCAAAGATCTCTGTCACTTCAGAAGATCTGATAAAGGCTGGATGTGACAGGTTACACACAAGGTAAGGGCTGCCATGGCTTCCTGCCTGCTCTTCTTCCATCCCCCTCCAAACCCAGCACTAAATCTTCCATCAGAATTACAATTTATCAACACCTTTTGGGTCTTTCTGTTCAAACTTTCTTCTCCTCAAAGGACTCCAGAGGTATGACAGTGTTGGAATCAGAGTAGAAGGTAGAGCTTTTTATACTAAAGCAATCCCTCTTCTTCAAGCTTGATCACTGAAGATGTAGTAATGATTTCAGACCAATTTTTTTAATACCCATATGTAAGAAATGGTCTTCCCACTGCTGCTCAAATCACTGTTTTTGTACACATGCCCACAGTTTAAATTTCTGCTCAGCCTCTGGTTTTGCCTTAACTGGCATCACCTTCACTGATAATATTCTATTTTATATAGACATTTTTATGACAGAAATTCCTTAATCAACACCTATAATTGCCCAGCTAAAACAAGCAGGTTTTGTTTTGGCCATAACATGGTCCTGCAATTCAGTCTTTATGGTATTTTCCATTACTAACCCATTCTGGTCAAAGCTTTACAACCACTGAACACAACTCACATGCAGCTTTTATCATTGGCTTAACTACAACTATTTATAGTAACCTGACTTTTATATTGCACTTGGCATTAGATGTTTAATTTTTTCCAAAAAACATTCAGCTCCTTTATCCTTATTCTAGTGAGGAAAATAGACCTGAGACCAGGATAGATGCCAGTCCTGAGTTCCAGCCACAACATGGCCAGCACTGCCCCAAAAGCAGGCAGACCTTTTGCTGCTAACAAAAATATGAATAGAATTAATGTTTTTAATTTAAAAATGTGATAAAGTGGAACAAACTTATATTCAGCTGTAGGCAAATATGACTGGAAAATCACATAATAGCAAAATACATTGTCCTTTAACTGCTGACTTTTTTTTTTCTGTCCTTCATCCCTTTTAAATCCAGAACCAGAAAATTCTATTACAACTGGTCCCGTGTGCTTAGTGTTGGAAACCCTCCCTGTGCTTCATTCACATAATAATCCAAACCTACTAAATTAGAAGTTTTGGTCATCCAGTACTCTACTGAGAACTCTCTGAAAGCATTCCTATCTTAAATAGTCAGGAAAATTCAAGGTTACTGTTCTGACTTATTTTTTCCTCCTATTTCTTTCTCTGCAATGTTGAAGACTGGATCACCACATGGCAGAACTTATCCTTCACATTTGACATGATGAGTTTTATCTGAAAATGTTAGATGAATTATGCTGTAAGCATGAAGTCTTGCCATTTGGTGATCCTTTGCACTTTAAGGTCACTAACAAAAATCTCCCCAAAACACTACAGAGTTCAGATGGAGAGAAAAGAAGCGAAAAAGTTTTCAGTCAAAATTAATAAAGCAAGCACATGCTGGAGAAATTCATGCATCTTCTCTTTAGGCTTTCAGTGTTGCCCAGTAGCTTGGCCTAAGGAAATAAATTTAACCCTTTATATTCTCATGCCTTGCACATTATGTTCTTACAGTGTATGCTAACCTCTCCAGATGCACAAATCCCAGATGATGTGAAACTATTTGTTATGTATATCCAGGTCACTCCAAGGAACAAGTGGCAAGTGCTTTCTGGTAAAGCTCATGTGTAATAGGCTTCCTCATCTAAATGCAATGGCTAAAACCTTCAATCTGCTTGCTTTACACTCCACTGCTCTAAACTAAGACCAAATGTTGAGAAGAAAGTTATGTTCTTGTATGTAACTTAGAGCAATTTCAGTGTAGTGATTAACAACAATTTAGAAGAAAGCCAAGATTTTTTGGTTGGCAGCATGAAGTGAAGTTCAGTAGATCAGTTTAAAGTATTTTGCAATCAGAGTGATGTTTGACTGCGTTTACAAACCACAAGTCCATCTGGAACAGTGACCTCATCTGAAAATGGGCAAGTGTCACAGCTCTTCCCTTCATCACACTTTCCACTGAGATATTCCAAGGGCTGCTTGGTTATAACAGAGACATATTGTCTGACCAATTTCTTTACCATTGAGCCACCTTTTTTTAGACATAGTTTGAACTTGCAATTAATAAATTGACATTTTTAGATCTCTCTGTTTGGAAATACAACTCCAAATGTGGACTGCAAGCCCAGAGGCAGAGCACTGAAGCCTTTCTGAAAGAAAAGATACAAGTCTGCAACCAAGAGTCATGGTGACATCCCCTGCCATTTAGGGTTACATTTTGGATGTCTCCAGGCAGCCACAACAGCCTAAACACATTCAGATCAACCATCACTAAAAACAAACAAATGTAGCCAGAAAACAGATAAAGCACTGATGTTTAGTGTTGCATCTCAGGCTTAAGTATTGTTACCACAGTTACCACACCTGGAAGCTACTGAAATCAGATGTGGGTGGAAAACATGTTTTTCAGCAACACTCCAAGTTCAGTGTTCCTCCTCCATCTGAGACTGAAAACAAAAACTGCTGCAGTGTTCAGGAGAAGCAGCTCCAGAAAATCCAAGTCTCTAACAGAAAACACTTGACATCTGGGAGACAAATATTTAATCCCTGCTCTTCCTTCCCCCCCAGCCAAGATACTTGCCCCGCTCAAAGGCTGTGTCCTACTCCCTCCTGTGTCCATGCCATTGTTTATCAATACCAAATGGGAACTCAGAGACAATGACTTAACATCCTCCTTCAACAAACACATAGGAGATCCCAAACTTAGCTCAAAATTCAACAGTGCTGTCCATGAACTCTGATTCTGATCTCTCTACTATTTTTCCTCAAACTTTTGAAAGCTTCCAACGTAAACTTCCATTAAAATGTGCACATTCCCACTTAAAAGCTGAGATAAATGACATTTTTTATAACATTTTGGAAAATTCCTACCCAGTTCTGTTACTCAGATTTTTGAGGGAGGAACAAAAAAGAACCAAATCCCCCAAAAGAGAAATCATGAAGTCTGTAAGTACTGGGAGAAAAAATATTATGGAAAATACACTTTTTATAAATAAAACCTTGGAAGCTAATATTTCCCAACTTTCTGTTATTACTTGAACATATTTAATTGCTTTTTATGTTTTCTGTCATAACAAATTCTGTAACATCTGGCTGAAATCTCATCTGCAACCAAGGCAAAACCAGAGATGATTTTTCCTTAAAGAAAAAAAGAACTGTAAGAATTCATACGTATAGACAAAGGCTAAAAAACCAGAAAAACATGGAAATGCCACTTTAAGTGTTTCACGTGATGTAAATGCAGAGAAAATATTCAGACAACATGCAGCTGAATCTCCCTTCTCTTCATTCTGCTTAGTTTTTCTCCCTTTTTATCTTGATTCAGCCTACAAGAAGGAAAGCTGTGCACTCCTGTTCCCCAGTATTGTACAATTCTAAAAGGTTTTGCAGGCTTCAGAACTTTGGATCTTTTCCAACACCTATGCAACTCTCACAAGCACAGGAGAGGGCTTTCCATATCGGGAAGAAAAAAGATATTAAATGCTTCAATTATTCCTTATTGTCTGAATGAGAAAGGTAGACCAAGACTTCCTGTATGGCTATGGGTAAAACTGAATAAAGGTTATTTTCTCACATTTATACTGACATGGGAGTGTCATTTACTGAGAACCTCATTTTGATTTATCACTGCTTTTTACTGAGCCAAAAGCCAAGAAAAGGAGAGATGAGGAGAAAACTGATGAAACTGCATTATGTACTCCAAAGTATTCCCCTGAAAACAAACCAGACCTTCAATGCTTAAGTGCCCCCTCTTTTTATTTAACTGAACCCTGTTAGGCTTCTTCAACTAAATATACTCTGTGTGAAATGTGCAAGTGAGAAGATCAAATTAATTCTAAATCCTCTGGAAACTAACAGAGAGACACTAAAAGCAGATTTGGAAAAGGAGAGAAAGCCCACCAGGTGTGCAAAGCAAGCAGCAGATTAACTGAATCTGCTTCAGCCAAATGGAAAGGAGCCATTGAATTGCATCTATATTGTTTACTTGGAAAATCCTACTACTGAGGTTCATGCTTTTTTGATGATTCAGTGGTTTGCCATGGTCTCATTTCACACACATTGTACTTCAGGTTCTCTCTAAGTATCTCTTTAGGACAGAATCTTTATCAAAGAGGCCTTTCAGAACTGGAGCAACACGGGTCAAATTACATCCATACCATGGATAGCATATCACACATGATTATCTCCCTGAATTTCCAACAGGATTTGAAATGACTTTGTGCAAATATACATGTAAATTACTATTTTTTTATCCACAGATCAAGCAAGGGCCACATATCAAAAGCTCTGTCACATTATAAGTCAGTAGGTTCTACCAAAAGATAACAGGTGTCAAGGTCTTTGGGTGAGATTTAGTACTACCATAGATATTGATTCCACTGAAGATTCTGCCTTATGTTGTCAACAAATAACAACAAAGAGGAATTCCAGAAACTCCACCTCAGTTACACATAATATACACTACAAAGAGTTTGCCCACATGGTACATCTGGTTTAGAGAGTATTAGAAACAGAGAGTGATTTACAAACATGCAAACAGGTCCTGGACTAACACTGGACATCTGCAGCATTTCCTAGAAAGGCAAGGGGAGAGGCTTGGACCTCAGCCAGAGATCAGTTTCCCAGGAGCTTCCGCTCAACAAAGCCCCATTCAAACAAATTTCCAAGAACACCACAGAGACTCCAGACCCTCATTCTTTCAGCTGAGGCAATGAACAGCCTATGCTCAACCTCTGAACAGAAAATGGCCTTTTGAAATTAACCTCTCTGCTCTGACACTCAGGGAAGATTTGGTAGAAGAGTCCAAGCATTATCATGGAACGAGTCCTGCTCAAGGGCCACAGCAAGGTGCTCCTGATCTTGGTGGGATCCTGGGCTGAGAAACTCCATCAAGTGCCTGATGCACTGGGAGGGCCACAAGCCCCTCTGTGGCAGCAGCCAGTGCTGCAGCCACTAAAGAGAACCTTTGACAGGCAGGTCTGACCTGGAATACAAACTCCAAGGTTCAACTTCAGGCACAGAAAGTGCCAGGTGTAAAAGCTAAAGTTTTGGATACTCTTGTAAGAACAAAAGAAAAATCCAAGACCAAGCATAAGATAAAGTCAGTTGCCCTTGCAAGAAACTCCTGCTAGAGCACTTCCAAAGAATACTCCTGCCTCTTTGAACCACAGGAAGAAAAATACTTTAGTCACCTGTACATCCAGGTCAAATTTTAACCACCAATTTACTTAAATATAATGTCATTTAGGAAAAAAGAAAAAAGAGTAGGCACTAGGACAACAAAAGTGCAATTGTTAAAAGCATATCCAATGCAAAAATGAAAAAAATTCTGCAGTAAAGTAGCTGGAAAATAAAATAAATACTATGCATTGTCTACACCATCATCACAAGACGACAGACTATTTAAGTAGCTCAAACCAGAGAGATTTTTTCATAATGATCAACAGCTTTTTATATTAGACAGAAACCATAAAACACTCAACATTTCATATCTTATGTCTAGATCTTTTCTACCACAAAACCTCACATTTTCATAGCTGAAGATATAAATGTTAAAAAGGTAAAGTAACACACAAGTAAGATGAAAAGATGTGAGTGTATGCATCAATATTACAGACTGATAAATTAGAACCTACATTCCCATGTTCCGGGCTTCTGCTTGACTCAGGTTTTCTTCAGGTCCAACAATTTTAATATTTCTGATAATGTTCTTGGCTTTTTCCCAGAATTTCTTGATGTGCTTTTCATGGTAAACCTCCTGTAATCATGTTAACATTTTTTATAGCAAATATAAGGCACAAATTACTATGAATCATAAACATAGTGTCCAAGAACACACTGTATTCTGTCCTAAAGAAACAGATGCTAAATAGTGTTTGGAGATATTCCAGTATATCTGTCATTAAAATGAACTTCCTCTGTCCAAAACTTGAGGAAATACATCAGCAATATTAATTAAAGCAGTACAGCGATGCAAGAATCACAAACTCTGTATGCAGCATTTTTCAGGATATTTATGTTACAGTCTAAAAACCATCCTACAACCTCAGTGGCACACTGGAGTTTTTTATGCCCCTCCAGAATCACTTTAGAGAGGGAGCTGCACCTGTACCAAATCGTGCAGGCCCAGCCATTGTTTCTTTAAAATGCAGTCCCACTGATTGTTCCTTTAATGTCTATTTACCCTCCCTTAGTTTAAGGGTTCTCAGCTGCATGCAATACTTCCAAACCAGTGCCCTCATTGTAGCTTTTGCCTATTATTGCTGACATTAGAATAATTGAAATATTGGGTAGGGGTTTCCCCTGTCTATAATAAAAAGCTGTTCAGTCCTTATATTCCATTTCAAATACCACTAAACTTTTGGCCGAAGCTACAAAACCTACATAGTCCACAATTCCCATGTGCACATCACATTTATACTTTCAAAAGCCCCTTACAAAACCACACTGAAGACTTTAGAGATAAGCTCTACTTCTATTCCTTATCCCCTTTGTCCTACCATATCGACAGCAATGCATGCACAATGAAAAAGGGCATAATTAAATTTTACTCCCATTTCTCCTCCAGCCTCATTTTTTTTCCAAAATAATTGCACACATTTGACACCTGACTCACTAGAATTATAGAATCACAGAGTGTTTGGGTTGGAAGAGGCTTTAAAGATCACCTCCTTCCCTGCTATAGGCAGGCCCAGTTTCCTTTAGACCAGGCTGCTCAAAATAGCAATACTGACTGAGGTCACTGGGGATGCATCAGCAATGCCAGGTCATTAGGCAATTAGCAGGAGTATTCACAAGCAACTTATCTGCAGTGCCAGTCAAAATATATCTGAACACACCAGTCTTTCCATGGGACCCAGCAGGAGTGCCAAGAGAAACACAAATGCACTGGGGTATCAGCAAGATGAAAAGCAAATCCCATGCCAATGACCAGGTGACAGTTGTTGTTATCATGGGGTCACTGGGGTCAGCCCTGAAGAGGTCAGCAGCTGGACCAGAGGGTCAGTGTAGGCCCCTTCCAACTGCAACTGTTCTATTCTTATTTTACTCTATTGTTTTAAGTCAGTCAGTGCTTCCTCCAGAAGCACACACTTCAAAAAAAATTTTTTTCATTAGTAAAATAATCTAAGCAGTTTCTTTAAACAGACTTCACTAAGCCCTGACACAATTTCATTTAATTTTTCCAGCTCTGCATACTAAACTCTGAAGGATTATCTCTTCCTATGCATTTGAACTGTGTTCTTATATCAAATCCATATACTCCACACTTTGATTCATTGCATAATTTCCAAAATTGAAGCTTTGTACAATGATAAAGTCACACTTACATTATTATGAATGAAGATACTGAGTGCCTCCCGTGGGTAGTCCAGAGTCAACAGTCTGTCTAAAAATTTAGTTAGGAAAGGAGTGGGTTGTTCAATGAAAACACCAATTTTTACTCTTGGATATTCCTAAAAAAAATGATATTTTGATACAACCAATAAGACTTGCCTCTTTTCTAAGACTAGTTACAGTAAAGAGCAACTAATATCATGTAAACTTAGTCCACACAGCTTTCAAACAATCAAAACCAGTGTGCTCAAAAGTGCTGTGCACCCTGTTTATTTTCACTGGCTTCACAAAATACACAAAGATAATGGATTTAATATTGATACGAAACACTTTGAACTGCATAACAGAGACTGGAAGTACAAAATAATGTACTATGGCTTTTAGAATTCTTATTGTAGGAAAATCCACCAAAACAGCAAAAGAATCATTTAAGGAAATGCACCTAGAACAGAATGGTAAATTCTTTTTTTTTTTTTTTTAAAACACGGTACATACACAGATTACATTTACAAGACAATATAGGGGAAACCAGTTTTTTAAAAATAGTTAAAGAATAAATACCACAAAATATTTTACTCAGCTATACTTTAAGCTAAAGACTGCAATACCCGTCCATAAATGCATATACACTATTTCTTCCCATTCATTTTCAGAGGGCTCTGCATTACTTCCCTACTCACTGATTTTAGAAAGATCTTTGATAAACTAACAGAGCTTCTCTCCTTACATCCATGAATACTGAGCTTTTATGGACTTTATTTTAAAGTGAATTCACATCTTTTGATGGTATTTGCCTGCTTTGTATGTGCTTGATAGAGATCATGACCACTAAAAGAAACAGACAGCACTTTTTTGTAGTCCTAAAGTGTACTATTGCACTATGCAAGACAGAGAAATTTAACTTTCAAAGGTTTCAACTCCTGCACAAAGAAATACACTGACTAAACATTATTTCCATCTCTAAACCAGACAATTACTATAAAAATTTAATCCATTACAAGGCTCAGAGAGAAACCTGATATGAATATAAAAGGCTGCCAACTAGCTTTTTAAGCAGGACAACACGCACTTGAGAAGTGTCTGGATAAACCATCAACACATGTTGAGGTTTCACAGTGTCACTGCCTGCACTGGAACCCAGAAACATCCTGGAATGCCCCAGCTTGGAAGCATTCCAGTGTTTACCCTGACAACCTCCTGCTCACAAGTGCATCTGCAAAGCTCCTCAGTATTGCAATGGAAGTGTGGCCACACAGAGACCCCAATAACTCCAAAACAACTGCTGAGGAATGCACTGATGTGTCTCCAGCAAAGCACCTGGGCCCCTCTCTGGCAGCCACTGCTGAGGCTGGCACAGGACTTGTCCCACCGATGGCCAGGGACAAGGAAAGCTGCATGGGCTGAGCTGAGCACAGACAGGTGCTACCAGTGCTAGAACTGCTGCAGTACTTGTCCTTTGTACCTTTTTCTATTTCTGAGTCATTCTCCCCTTACTCTCCAGGGGAAAGAGGAAGAGGTTCAGGCTGGATGTGCAAAGGCTATGGGGACAATGAGGAATTACTGACCTTGCCTCAGTGCACTGCAACATGAACCACACTGCAATCTCAGCATGACCAGAGTAAATGGTGTTTAAAAAATTCCTGTAAACTGCATCTCCTCAAAGCACAGAGTTCATCGATCTAGACCTTGGTTTATCACCAAGAGCTGTCACTGCATAATCTGAATCTAGGTCAAAATGAGCATTTTGAATATATGAAATCAGAAGTTGCCTCTCAGCAAAACCACTTTGGGAATACCCAGTCTGCACCCAGATGTTACATTTTCTCTGACAGATTTTCTCATTTTCAGTGAGGTCATGTATTTGACTGTTAAATTTTACTTTTTAATAAACAGTAGTTGAGTGCATGACAATTTTTGGAAGAAATACAGGACAATGTCTCAGTAAAATTACACAGAGCAAAGTCCAGGATCTCTTGCCACAAGAGTTGCCAGTGAAATGAGAAGATCATCCTTTTCTCACTGGAAAGTCTCCACACCAGTAAGAAGCTTTCAAATGAAAAAGCATTTCTAGGGAGATTAAACTGGGCAACAAACTTAATTTAGGTTTCAGAAAACCCCTAAGAAAGTGGCAAAAATTTGCACTTATTGAGCCCAGGTGCACTCTTCACCTTATTTTCCATTATGCTGCTTCTAACTGAACAGGTAGATAGCTTGGGAGTGGCACAGGCTGCTGACATTACCAGAAGAGAGCAGTTACTGAGTTTTTCCACAGCTCACTCATTATTGCAGCCCAGGAGATCCTGTGTCTGTTAAGAAGACAAGGACTGAGCAAAAGCCCTTGCATGTGTACCTCTAAGGTCTTTTGCAGGCAACCCCAAAAAACAGGCAAAACCCTCAGAGGATGAGGGTGTATAAATGCAGTAAGTTAAATAAAAAAATATGGAGGAAAATTTTTAGAGGCACAGGGCAGGTACTGCTCTTTTCACTGAAAATTTCTTATTGAGTAGCAACCAGCCTGGCCTGAACAAAGAGCACGTTGAGAAAATGAAATACTGCTAGTACTCAAAAATGCCTGAAGTAAACACTTCCACTGAGGCCAAGGAAAAACCTTGTTATTCCTGCTGGCAGAGTGAGTGGGGTATGAAGTTCCAAGAATGCATTTCAGTAAAGAAAACACAGTCCAAGTAGATGTACATAAACTGTAGGAAGCCATCCAGTAAATCATTGCATCCCCCTTACTGGCTTTAAGATTGAACTGCTCCAAAACCATGTCTTAATTAACAACACCATTAGGAAAAAAACTTTAACAACATCTTTCTCTCAGGTACACTTTATGATGGGAGTGCAAACACTATCTAATTAGAACACCATTCAAATGTTTATCTTAAAAACAAAAGCAAAATTTAAAAACATAGAGAGAACCTGAAAGTTATTACAATTCCAGAAATAACTCTTTTAGTTTATATTCCAGTCCATTAGCTACCTTCACCTAGAAATTCCTTCACTTTTTCCTTTCATTACAAAGATAAGCACTTTTTCTTTCATGCTATCCTCAACATGACCTTCTAAGACCTGTTCAAATTCAAATCCTCAATACTGAACAGAAATGAAACATCTGCTGGAAAGAGCCTGTTAGAAATAATCAGAATTTACTTTTTCATCCAAGTCTTACAATTCCACATGGTAGAGTTTAATATTTACTCTCCCTCAAATTTACTGTGTACAAGCTGAAATATTTATAGAGACATGAAAGACATCATGCTTGGAGTGAAAGAGCCAAAGCTGCCAAGTACTGGATATAAACACATGCCATGTGTATGTGAGTGTTTGTCCTACAAGCAGTCTGAAAACTGCACTGAAATCCATTCTCAATTACATCAGATCTTCTTCTACAGAAACACATTTTCTTATACAATACAAATATCTGCATTGTTCTCTACAAGGTAAAGCAGGTTTGATTGTTTAATCTCAGAAAATAGTAATTGTAACCATGTCAGTTAACTATTAAACTCTACCTGCAACAGGAGTTGTTCAAATGATGCATGTTGACTGTTTTTCGGGTCTGCTACTAAAAATCTGAAATACCTAGACTTTTTCTACCCCCCCTATTCTAATTCTAATTATTCCCTTGAACATTGCACTATTCAAAAATTATTCATTCACCCTCAGTGAACAGAGGTGAGGATCTGGAGGACTTTTGGGGATGGCATCATCTTCAGTAGTACTGTGCAAACCTATTTTAAAATAACTGCATAGAAATATTCCTGAAAGTAGTAACACATAATATTGCATAAGGAAACCACTTGGACTCAGACATCACTAACCACCTATCAGCTGTACCCAAAAGGGCTTTGTTCCAGTGCAGAGTATTCTTACCTTTACTGCTGACAGGTCTAGTAAGTCCAAATCACAAACACTGCAACCAGTTTCCCGTGTCCAAGCATTAGGAATATAGTTTCCCAAATAATTCAGGTGAATCTGGTAAATCAATGAACAATTCAAATTTTAATGAAAGATGCATGCAAAGGATGATCTGTACGTTTCAAACCACTCAGGTTTACTTATTTAATCACTTGTAACTAAAGGCAACTGACAAGAAACAAACATTAAAAAAATACCAGGTAGAAACTTTTTCTTATTCTTTTTGTTGACGAAACAGAGATTACATATGTAGCATAAAGTCTAAAAAAATAAGTAGGTCTGAGGTTTTTTTAATGCAGCCTAACTCTTGGATTAGTATAAGAAGTTCCATCCTAAGCTGCTTGCCCAAATGTAAAATACAGAACCCTTCTTTTCTTTGGCAACAAGTCAGCAAAACCAGTGAAGACAGAATTTGAGGATTTAATTGAGGCAAAAACAGCAATATAGAAGGAACTGGTCATATATGTCACCCCTACTGAATAGTTATAAGCCAAACAGATAAAGGCATCATTATATTCACTAAATCCAAAATCAAAATACAAGTGCAAAAACAAAGAAGCAGCAGTGTCAGGGATATTATTGAGTTTCAAACTTTACTTCATTCTCCTGAAAGGCATTTTTCTGAAAACAAGGAGCCACAGTATGGAACATTTACTAAGAAGAAATTAGGAAGTAGCCATGCCAAATCCTTCAGCCAACAGGCACTATTATAAAACAATATACCTTTACACTTGGGCACAGAACAAAAAGATGCAACTGTCACATTACCAAAATACAGCCATTTCTCTCAGAGAAACTGTGCAGGGACCTCTGAGGCACTGAATCCTTACACAGGAACAGAATCTGTCCAAACAGCTGTTTCACAGGGCAGACAGGGCTCTACCCCGTGCCCAAAGCTGACAAGCCATGGGCACGTGGATGGCAGTGATCAGTGGCACTGGGGGCAACAGCAGAGCCAGCCACCCCTGCACCTGGACAGATTCCCACACACTACACTCACAGAGAGACCTCTCCTTTCGCCTAAATACAGTGTATTTTTTTATATGTGTGTATACACACACCTGGGCCTAGGGCAGGAACATGTGTTACTGTTTGGGATCCCAGCCCACCACTCTTGGCTGGATTATCCTGCCCCCTGTTCTTCTGACTGCAATTTAATAACTAGGTAGACGTTCCTCACTAGCTTCAAGAACAGTTTTGTGCTAGTGAAAAAATTAACAAAAGCTTATTTGCCTCTAATATCCCATGTTACAGTGAATTTGGGAGCAGAATGAGTTGTTTCAGCAACAAGATCAAGTTACAGTGACAGCAGAACAACATGAATTCAAATGGGGTGTTTATCCTCTCAATTCCTAACAACATTAAATGGAAATGTGCAGTGGTAGTGTGCTATGACTGTTTCATACTCTTCTACCATTCTATTTTTTGCCTTCATTGATGCTTTGGTTTCACATGAAAATAAAACTAAACTGTCACTCACTTTAGTTGGGCCATTTCCATGAATGGTGACTGGTAGGGTGTCATAAACTGAATTCCTTGCTCTTACTTTTCCTTCTTCAAATTTCAAAAGGACTTCATCTGCAAATCAACAAAGCAGCACAGTAAGTTCACAAATAA
The DNA here is from genome assembly GCA_013400775.1 of Chaetops frenatus. Lineage (NCBI taxonomy): Eukaryota > Metazoa > Chordata > Aves > Passeriformes > Picathartidae > Chaetops > Chaetops frenatus. The sequence goes on from VZTR01017127.1 coordinate 1,080,713, forward strand.
AAGCTAAAATTTCAGAGTCTAAGTCCTTGCTGATACAATATACCTTGCTGTTGCTATCATTGCCAGTATTCTTTATTTAGAAGTTCATTTTTATTCATTTTTTCATTTTGTTCATTTTTTTAAATTAGATCTTGAATTCTAAGCTCCTTATAATAAATAACGTGGCATCAAACTTCACAGTTTCTCATCAGCAGCTTCAGTATTGGAGTAAAATCTGCTTTCAAACAATTCTAATTGAGTGCAAATGCTATTTATAGAGAAAACATAGTTATTTCAGCTATGATCTGACTACAAAAAGTTGTTCTATAACTGGAGGTCAGAAGTAAAAAAGGAAGTTTGCACAAATGCATTTTTCCATTTAAATTCATGCCAGTTAAAAAAAGGAAATTCTAGATTATTCCACATTCTACTTCATTATGTATAGCCATTTGCTTGAGAAATCTAAAATGCAGTTTTAATTATTAATCTTACTCCTGTAATTAAGTTTTTGAAAGGCAGATGGAAAAATTATCCTTAACTCTGTATTTACTGCCAACTTCATTTATTTAGAACTATTTTTCCCATTTTAAATCAAACACTTTATCAATGAGAGAATTCAATTAGTAATCAACCCAAAAGACCTATAACTAATCTGGTGATCAGGTTTACCCATCCAAAAATTTCCTTAAAATCAGCACATGTTTAAGGAACTACATTCATGGCTAAGCAGAAAAAAAAGTGTTAGTTAATGAAACACACAATGTGCAAATCATGCACTTACCAACAGCTCCATTTAGGGTTTGGAAAATTGTACATTTGTGGTCCAAAGTAATGTTAATGTGCTCCTGAAATCAAAGTACCAAAGATGTTGATGCATTCTAAAAGTTAATGTTTTTACAGGAACAATTGCAATTATACCACAGTGGCAGCAAGGAATCAGGGACAATGACTCTACATGTTCTATACATTGCTACATTTTTCTGTATTCCCAAGTTGTGTAGTTGTACAGCAATCAGTTTTGCATATGCAGAAACTTTAAACTTGAAGGAGAAAGGTCATAACTCTCCACAGGAACTGCAATTTAGCAGTATAAGCCAAAGAAAATTTGTGTCTTTAAAAAAAAAAACTAACAAGTCTTGGCTAAGGAACAAAACATGCTGTGTTTCAGAGTCTCAAAAATATAAATGTCAAATTTAAGTATCATGTCAGAATAGAAAACACTGGTGGTTTTAAAACATGTTCCTAATGTATTACTAATCCTAGCTGGATTCTTACTTTAAATACCATGTTTTTACCATTTTTAAAACGTTGATTCAAGTATGTAACATTGAAAACACACTTAAAAACCCCTACACAGATGACATCCTTTGTTTTGGTCATCCAAGATTTTCTTACACATTCTCCAGCACTGGGCACAGCACTGCTGTACAAAGAATCAGTGGTGATGTACAGCAAGCCCCATGGAAGTGTTTTGAATCATGGTGCAGCAGTGCTCTGCACAGATACACAGTTCTGGTCTAGAAGACAATCTATTTAGACAACTAATTATATTACTTCTGACTTAGATGCAGAATCAGCTTTAACATCTCTTCATCCTGTCTTTCCAATTGCATACCTGGCATCTGACTTAACTTGCATAAAAGCAATTCAAACATTAAAGGCTGGAAGGAATTTCAGCAGAGGTTTATCTAGTTCAGAGGAATAGGCTGAGGGAATGTGAACTCCCTACAGGTCCCTGAGGAGGGGAAGGGGAGAGGGAGGTGCTGAGCTGGTGGGAATGGTTCAAAGCTGCACCAGGGAAGGTTCAGACTGCATATTAGGAAGCATTTCTTTATGAACAGGGTGGTCAAACCCTGGATCAGCTCCTAGAGAGTTTGGCAATAACCCCAGCCTGTCAAGTGCTAAAAAAGCATTTGGACAATGACCTTAGTAACATGCTTTAGCTTGAGGTCAGTCCCACACTGGTCAGCCAGTTGGACTAGATGATCACTCTAAGTCCCTTCCAACAGAAATATTCTATTCTGTTTCTAAACCTGTATCCAAACAGACCTGATTTTCCATTAAGTTATGCCAGACACAACATGTATATATTTCAAAAACTTTGCATCTGCCTTAAGCATACAAATTACCAACATCCTTCTCAAAATTCTGCTAGATCAGCTGCTGAAGCCTTTTTGCATCAAAATGCTTTTAACTTCCCTTACTGCTCTTTTTCCAGCATCAGGGACATGCCTCCGGCATCTATCATGCTTTAATGCTGCTACTCAGCAGAGAACTTTGGTAAGTGAGGCCAGAGAGAGGTCTTCACCAAAAATTTACAGTGCAGCTTTATTGAACATATTTGCACAGAAAACTGAAGGCAGCAAGCCAAAACATAAAACCCTGGATCAGCAAGTGGTTCAGTGACACCCTGGAACAATGCCACATTCTCTGGCCATCAAGCTGCCGAGTACATGGGACCTTCATTGAGATGAATGTGTCTGATCATACACCTCAGAGCAGTTATTTCTAACAATGAAGCACAACCTGCCTGCATCTGAAGACAGCCTGAAATAATATATCAAGTCATGACCCTCTGGGAGCCTGTTCATCATTCCAGCAGTAGGAACCTCAGGAGAACAAACACCTGTCAATATGGCACTCCAGCATTCCTTTTCTTTTCATCTCCTGGTGTTTTATGAGGAGCAGCATGTTATTTCAAGCAGAAAGAAATAAGAAAGCAAGTTCTGACCTACCCTTGCCAATGGGTCAACATAGATTTTGGTGTAAAACAGCTGGTCATCATCATTATCCTGCAGATTCCATTGCTGCACAATACGATTTATGGATGGAGCATAACCAATAAATCCTGCAACATCACACACACAGAGGTTATTTCCATAAAAAGCACTACCCTGCCAACACTGTCTACCAACCAGGAACTGAATTCTGAGTGGTGTCAGTAAAGTATAACATTTATGAAACTTGGCTCAAAATCCAGTTTTCTTCCTGAGGTATGTAACACGTCTGTTTCAACAAGTTAATAATTAATGGTTATTTTTATACTAATGGTATTTTAAGGGCAAAAAATAAATCAGATCTGCCTAAGATGGTTCTGAGAAAGCCAAACCATGATATCAGACTATCACTTTTCCCAAGCCCATCTGGGGTACACGTTCCATTTTCATCAATCACTTCTTACCAGCAGAGATGCCTGAAGGTAATACTGCCAGAAATACAATGAGAATTCAACTAAAACCCAATATAGACCAAAATAAAAAAAAAAAGATAGGGCAGATAGGTGAGGGAAAGAAACTGGGACACTCCCAGATCTGCACACTGAAGAAGGGTGCCCCAGGAATGACAAACTCAATAGCTTCTACACAGCACAGTATCTGTATCAGTGCATGTATTAATCAAGTGTAAAATTATTACCAAAGCTGGCATTTAAAGGAGGATTCCAGAACTAATCTGGAGTAGCTCCCACTCCTTTCAGAAGGAGCTGTGTAAGCCATGCTGACAGGCCAGGCAGAGCTGCCAGCACAGCCACCCTGTGTGCAGAGATCTCCAGGGCACAGGCAGCCGAGTCAGGGAATTCTGTGTCCAGGCTCAACTGTGCCTACAAACAGCACGTGCTGCTTTGCCTGGGCTTGTGCTCTGCATTGTTTCTGAAGCTCTGGGGTCATCCTTGCACAGCATTCCACTGCCATGCACAGTTGCTTGCTAGACCCCCACGGTATTTATCTGCTTTTTGTAAGTTATTGCCAAACACACACTGCAAATTTGAATGAAAACTATGCCTGAGCACAGAAGAGGAGCTATTCAAGTGGGGAGGGGAGGAAGATGAGAGCATATCCAGTCCTCAGTTTTATACTTGGGCAATTCAGGAACAGCTCCACACACAAGTACACAGAACAGGTAACAGAGGTGGGGCATGTTCAGCCTCAAGGCTTTGAGGATCACACTTGCCTCCTGAGTTCAGGAATCTTTTTCCACTCTGGACCACAGGATACCTGTCAGCCAGCCTTTTATCTGGCCAAATTAGTCCATCTGCTGCAAACACCACTTTGTGATTAGTTTCCTGAAATTTCTTTAGCAGTTCTTCAGGGCCCCCGGCAAAGATAACATCATAGCTTAAAAGGAAAGAAAATACATCTGTTAGGTTAGTTTCATTTTAATGTTTCTCTGTTGAAAACGAGTCATTAGACCATTCAAATTTAAAACACAAACAGCCTTTTTATTCTGAAAAATGCCTTAATTAAATCATATTTAACCACCATAAGGAGAGAAACTTCAGTCAATACTATTTATCCAAAGTAGATTCCCCTTCTGCTTTTTAACCTTCCACATTTTGGACATTATTTTTTCTTCACATTTTGTCTACCTGAAATCAATTTTCCTGTTTCAGTTATTTTGTTTATGTTTTTAAGAACAATTAAAAATATTAAACTTTGAAGGATAAAAAGTAGGACTGAGAGATGACTTAGATGACTTTCACCGGGAAAATCTAGATGATCTTGTTCCTGAACACAACAGCACTGACTCTTCTTAAAAGTCTTATCAAGAATGTACTTAGATTTCAATGAAGTCTAGTTGCCCACTAAAAGTGTATTGCATCCCGACAAGGCATAGATTTCTCCTTCAACCTCTTTAATGTGCTGAGGACTTAAAAGGCTCTAAGCATCACAATATCTATTTATGAAAAACTTCATCTGCCTTTACACCTTGATCAGATTTGAGTCACAATTCCCATTGAGGATAAAGGCCTAAAGGTGGAGGGCTCATCTTTGGCTGTTACTCAGAGCCAATGGTCAACAGTGTGCTAAACCAGAAAAAAACCTGCCTGGTTTTGGCCAAAGTCCTGTAAGGATGGAGCATCCCAAGCCTGGTGGTTTCCTGAGGCTGAACCGTAACTAAACCAATGCCTGGCGGGCACAGGGGGTTGGGAACACAACCAACCAAACCAAGTGAACAAACCAATCCCCCCACCATGGGCAGGGATGCCACACACTAGACCAGTCTGCTCAAAACCCCATCCAAACTGGCTGGAACTCAAGAATTTGCCAGGCATTGGGCATCCACAACTCCTGTGGGCAACCTGTGCCAATGCCTCCCACTTCCAAGTTCTCTTTGTGCAGCATGAAGAATGACACAGTGAAATTGGTGTCACATCACTGATTAGTCTCTGGCTGAATCAGCAAAGTATTTTAATGGCAGCATCTCAGCTTTGCAGTTTCCTCACCTGAATGCAGGTATATTCCTACCCTACATATGTATCTTAGTAATTAAAAATCACCAGCCCTGATAACAGGCAAAGGAACAGTAGAGCTACCAAAACCCAAGGTCTAACTATGACCAAGATTTTTATTGCAAAGCCTTTTAGCTGGGCTAAGTAGGACAGCATTACCCCCACCTGGAGTGCACAGAACATTTTGCATTGCAATAGTGCCAACAAATCAACCATTACTAACTTATGGTACTCCTTTATCACAGTTCTGAAATTATTCAAGATGTCTGTTCTTTAAAGAGGATTTCATGGAATTGGCCTAGGAGAAGTGAACAACAGCTGGCTTACAAATGTAAAAAAAGATTTTCACCACAAAGCAAAGTATGAACCCTGGAGAGGAAGTGTGTTATGTAGTCTATATAAGTAAGTGGTTTTCTGAAAACTCTGTTATGTTTTTCTGCAACTTTGGCAGAAGAGCGCATGAAAGAAATTGTACAGTTTGGACCTTTCCCAGTTCCACAAAAAATGCCTGTTTCTGCCCAAATTTATAGGAATACACTTCCCTCCCTTTTCCATTCAATTTCTGTAGCCCGACTCAATGCCAGACCAAGCCCATAGAACACACAAGAAACAGGAGACACGTTGAAGGCAGACAGAAAGAGATCTGTCTGAGGCTTTCACTTAATAGCTCATGGCAGGCTGTGCTTCTCCTCTGTGATCAGGTTAGTGCTGCTGTGACTTACAGCTGCAGGAAGGAACCAAACACCCTGGAACGTTGCTTCCAAGGACTGCCATTCTGTAAAAAAAAGCCAAAGTTGAGCAACATGCTGGGCCAGCCACAGGCTCTGCTTGTGAAAGGGATATGCTGCTTAATACAGCACAGTTTGTAATCCTAAACCCAGAGCTGAGCTGCTAAACTGCAATGGATATTATGCAGCACTATTAATCCAGCAGGAACCTACATTTGCCATTAATGGTCAAGGTCCTCTGTTTTGTCAAGAGGTGACTTACTGTCACCACACAGGCAGGACCCCCACCAGCCTTCCTCCCCTTGCTGACAATGTCTTCATCAGCTGCCTGATGAGGCTCCCACTCTTCTCTCCAGGCATAAGGAAAACTTCTGGAGTCAAATGAACTCCTTGTAAATGCATCATTTGCCTCGTTTACCTGCTATGTCAGATTACATTTGGCCTATTCAGACCTCACCTCCTGCCGTAAGGGGGAATTCACTTCTGGTCTACACTGCTGAGACCATCACAAAACAGGTCCCAGGACTACTCTTGATAGTTTATACCGCTATTAGGGGTGACACAATGACTTTAAACTTTAAACAGGATTTCAAAATTTGACAGGGAAAAAGTGTGTGGACATATCCAGGAAAAATCAGGCTTCCTTGGCAACCAGGAACAGCTCAGATACTCTTTTGCTTATTCTTCATAAATCCCTCCAATTAAGTAGAAAGCAAGAAGAAGGGGGAAAAATTGAAACAAACAAACAAACAAACAAAAAGAAAAGGGAAAAAAAAAAAAAAAAAAGAAAAAAAAAACACCACCAACCAGAAAGTTTCCACAACCTAATCCCATTTCCTGAAGCTCCCAGATGGCAGATGGACTGGAATCCACCCCTCCCTCCCCCTCTTTTGCAGCAGCAAAGCATCCTGGCTACGCACCCTGCACTCCCAGCAACACAGGGAAACAGCAACAGAGACTCAGGTGCTCTAAAACTGACCATGTAATTTGTGTACCCACAAGTTTAACAGTAAGAACTTGCTACTATTGGAGCTGCAGGATAAGAGCCCAAAATATCAGTGAGAGAGTGCCTACTAGTGACTAGCAATGCCACAAAACAGACACAAAACTGTTTTGTCACAGCCTGTGTCCCCACCAGGATCACACCTCAACCATTTTGAGATAATCATATTTTCTATGTATCTCTTAGTTTCTGATGAGTGTTTAAAAAAATACAACAAAACAAACAAAAACTGAGAGGTTTCAAAATTCTTCCACGATACAAAGAGATGTCTGTGGTAGTTCTGGATGAACAGCCACAGCACCAACCAATTTATCCAGTCTACACTGGCCATTAGCCAGTTCAATCTGAAGTGGTCCAAAATAAACCAGTAGTTAGCTTGAGCAAAAGAAAGCCTAACTTAAACAGTGTTCCATCTGCAGGCATTTTGCTATCTACACACAGGCACAAGCTGTCCACAGAAGAAGCTCAAACTATTTCCAGAATTCTGAGCCATGTAACAAACTGCTCAAAGAAAAAAAAAAAAAAAAACCAACCCAAAAAAACCCAAGCTTGTTAAGTAAACAGTTCCCTAGAATTTACTTGCCTAGTTACAGTAAGCAAACCAGACATTTCCTTTCCCCACCCCCAAGATTAATATTCCAAATGCTTCACAATGAATATAATAAAAAAACATTTGAAGAAGAAGGGAAGCTCATGACATTTGTCTTTTCCAAACTTACTGCTACATTGATCAACATTTAAATTGCAAACCAGGATTTCTGGAAGTGAAATAGCTTATTGGAATTAAAAGATGCTAGAATCAGCAAACTGTTTTTTTCTCTCCTGTCTGGAATCAGTTCCAGCAGATTTAAATAAATATGTACTTGGGATTTCAGAGCTCAGGAACTTGGGAGGCTTTAAATCCTGTGATTTTTCATGGGAAGAAAGACTATGGCTTCTGCACTTTGACACACATGGTCCTCTGTACTCTCTCACCTGTGCCAGCAAACACCCTGCCCCTCCAGAGAATAAATTATGACAGAAAAAAATTGAGGTAGACTCTGGTGCCAATGTGAAAATAAATTTTATCATATAGGAAGAAAATAGTTATGAATTAGGATAATAAATTCAGAAACAAATTCAATGTAAGTAGAAAACATTTGGGAAATGTTTGATTCATCTGAGCTTTAGCACAGAAAAATCTTTCAAATTAACCTTTATAAGTTTCAGTTCTTATATGCTCAGTAGGACAACACTGTGAATAAACATATAATGTATTTGCTTCTAGAAAGACATTTTTTCCATTTAGCAAATGCAAAATTGAAGACTCAATAAGAAAAGAAATTCAAGAACTGGATGTGTACCTTCAAACTGTTACTTTTACAGACCTAAGCAGATAAAGAAAATATTCAGAATAAAAAGCATCCCTTATAATGCTTACTTATAAATTAGTGAAAATTATTTATATTTCCGATTTCCAGGTATTTCTTTTACTCATTACAAGAAGTAAAATTGGAACAGAAAATAGAGTAACATATTTGAATTTGCTACCAGTTTAACAGCTACTCTAACTTTCCTGAAGTCTTAACTTATACAAAACAACAAATTAACTTTCCATAAAACGCCAGTGTCCAGCCACTTTGCCTTGTGATGATGTCTGCTGTGCAAATCCTGCCAAGCTCCTGCATGAAAAAGTGTCCCTACATTTCTTCAGCTGTCAAATTTTAAACAAATAAAGCAGGCTAAAAGCTGAGGGAGAGTTCTGGAGCAGACATCCCAGCATGACGTGGTAACAGCAGCACGGGTGAATTCAGATGTGACCCTCTCCCAGCCTGCACTCAGCTGCCTCTCTCAAAGGCTGCCTCTCTCAAAGGCTGCCTGTCACAACTGGAGCTTCCTGTCCCTGACTCAAGAGCTGGTCCCACACCTTCCCTGCAGTGACTATTTCAGAGCTGTGACCCTGCTCTGGTTAACATTAGTGTGGAAGAGCCTGGGGCCTGCTGCAAGCTGGATTCTGAGCTGCTCTGATCATGCAGCTGTCACAGGAGGAAAATAAGAGGAAAAGCAGAGGGAAGCAATGGAGAGAGTGTGATTTGAACATGTTTGAGCTCTGTGTTTCCTGTGACAGGGAGAAGCCTATCTGGCCTCCAGGGAGGCTGTTCAAGCATAGCTGTGCTATGAGCTATAATCTGGCACCTGCAGCAGTACTGTCTCTCCATCCTTCCATCACACAGATAGCACAGGCACCAGGCTACATCTGACACCAAGACTTGTTTCAGTTCTCCAACACATACAAGTTTTCCTGTTAAATGCTTTCCTCAGGGAGCCATTTTCCAGCTTCCTCCATATCACTGTTACTTCATGGAAGAAGATTATGCCTCTGGTCCCTACTGGACACTTTATTTCTGGAGCTGCTTTTGCTCCCCCTCTCTGATCCACATCCTGCTCTCACTGCAGCTGAACAGCCAGAGGACAAATGCTTGCCTGAAGGTCTTTCAGCTCCCAGTAACATTTTTTTTACCCCCTGGAGGCAGCAGAACTATGAACAACTCTTACATCTGTAAATCTGTTAAAAAGTAATGCTTGCTCCAAAAGCAATCCACTATTTTTTATGAATGAAGGAAAAAAAGACATGAACTCTCTCAAATAAAACAGCAAAGACCTTGCTTCCAGCATGTCAGAGCAGCTACTTTTGCATGTCTACCCAGACTAAAACAAAGAGAAGAAGCCAGGTTTGCTCACCATTCAACAAACAGTAGAACCAAGTCCTCTTGATCAGCATAGCTTTCAATGCCTTCTTTCAGCAGTCGAACTTTCTGCCCTCCACCAATAGAGTTGGGCAGCTCACCACCCTTCCACTCTTCACCTTTTCCAAGAACCTGGAATAAGAGGGGGAAAAAAAGCACTTTTTTCAAGTGGACCCTTATTGAAAACAGATGCTAAAGCAGAAGCAACACATAAAAGCATAGCAAGCCAGTACTTCCAGCATCATAAGTTTTCCATGTCTGAAGCAGCATTCAGAACAATGACATCACTGCAAAAACATGAGAGAGACATTTCTTAACCAAATAAGAATCAAGCAATTGCCTGCTACTGCTATTTACTCAAATGTGTCTTCTTCAGAAAAAATAACAGAAAAAAAAAAGCTAGGGATTGTTTCAAAATTTGTATTAGAAAAACATTCTGAATTAGACTGTTAAAATTCAGTAACATTAACATCCCTTTAGCAACAGGGGGCACAAAAGACCTTGGTGTATCAGGGTATAACTAATTCAAATTGCAAGCTTTTGTCCAAAAAGGGAAGGATATGTTTCCCAGTACTCGGCTAAACATAAAACTCAGCTAAACATAAAACTCCTCCTGATCCAAGCACTATAGCATATTATATGTCAAAAAAAGGAAAAGGGAAAAAAAAAAAAGCTCTTTATGTGTTTTGAACATAATGTTTTTGGAACATATAAAGCCTGGAAAAACTACATTGCATGACGTTTTGGACAAATCTCCAAAGCTAAAAGAAGTATCCAGAGCTAAGGCTGTTCAGGTGCTTTAGTACAGCTTTATCATATTAGGAAATGTTCTCTCAGTCCTCTAAAGTCAGTAGTAGATGTCAAAGACCCAAATAATTTCCTATTTATAGTGCAGGCACTGTGGTAAGTAAGCAGAAAAATTTAATAACAGCATCTGAATTCCTGGATTTTCTCTTGGCAGAACCAATTTGTGGGGAAAGTTTAAAAGGTTAGTGCCCTCCCTTTTTCCCAAGGTCATGCAGAGGCCAACCTAAGTACGTGACATAGGGAGGCGTGGAGCAAGGGAGAAAAGGCTGGCAAGCATGATAGAAACACATTGTCCTCTCAGAAATTACAGGTTCCTGGGAAACACAATGAAGTTCTCAGCTGTGACCCTCCCTCCTCTCCTGCAGCAGTGTTGCAGCCTTGCTTGGGGAAAGAGATGCAGAGCCCTTGAGTGCATTACTGCTCCCAGAAATATTCATCAGATGAAATCAGCCACACTGAAAAACAAGGCTCTGTGATAAAACATGACAGAACCTGTGAGTGAGGAGGATGCTGACCAGGATAACTACAAACCTCTAAAGCAGCTCCTGAGGCAGTGGGAGCACCTCCCTCCCGTGCTGGTTCAGGGGGCATCAGCAGGAGAGCAACAGCCCTACCTGCCCCCCAGCTCTGCTGCTGTTTCCCTCTGTCCCAGCACACAGGGAAGCTAAAGCAAGGTCAGCCAGCACTTACTGGTTCTGTTTCACAGCATGGACAGCACGAATATTTGGTACAAAACACACAGTACCTTTACTGTGTAGTTGAAATGCTTTGCAGTTCGCATGAAGCGGTGAAAGCCGTCAGTCTCTTTAGTTGCTACAGTAAACACTAGTAGTTTATCTGAGGAAGAAAAGGAAAGAACAGGGATTAATATGCTTTCAGGGTACAGTTTATAACAAACAAATGCAATGAACAGCACTAGATCAGGGAGCTCTGTGACTTTCTGTATCTCATTCAAAGAGAGGAGGCAAATACACTGTCACAGTATAGGTGTGAGACATCAGCAAACAACTGCTATGGACAAGGTGCTGTATCTAAAATTACCCTCTGGAAGATGAAGCAAATAAGTCTATCTACTCTGTAAACAACTAGTTCAAGACACAAAAACAGAATTAGTATGACTACTGGACAGTAAGAAATCTTCACAACAGAAGTAACTTACTGTTCAGTCTGAGCTAATCCTGTTACCTCTTGCCACAGGACTGAGTGGTGATAAGAGAACTTCACCCAACCCCACTCACTGCCCTGAAAGCCAATGGTGCATACTCTTCATGAAAGTAAGTCAAAAAAACCCAACCAATGAAACTAGTCCCCCAACAAACAGCATTCACTGCTTTCAAGTCCTTGGGCAGAGACAAAAGATCAAGGAATTTGCTTGGTTGGTTTTTTTAATCAGAGCATATGTATATTACAGCACTGCTAATTCTGCCTTCTCATTGCACACAGGCAAGTGACCACACAACCAATTTCCTCTTCACATTCCAGACCTTTTAACACAGTTCTAATGGGGTCATGAATTCCCACTAAATAGCTTCCTAATTAAACTACTGAACAACATTTAGAACCCTATGCAATATGCTGCATAATGAAACGAAATAATTTGAAGCTATGAGAAGGATACTACCCCTATCTAAAATCAAGTATTTAATCAGACCGGCCTGGATGCCAGAGTACATTGCAGTTTTCCCAATTCAGGCCAAGTTCAAACAACAGCTGCCCTCTAAACAGAGCCCATGAGATAAATCCTTACAGTAACATAAAATCAATCACCTATGATGACTGTTCCATACAGAATGCCTGTTACTGCATTACTTGCCAAAAAAACACCCTCTGGATTTATCTTCCCCAATCCAGTAACACTTGTGAGAAGTGTCTGCTATGGAAAACACTCCTATTAACTCTTCAACCTTATTCACCACCACAGGCTTAGAAGCCCTCAGACACCCAAGACATCATCCTGAGTGTACTCAAACCCCTCCCTACTTGCCATTTTATTTAATGTGACACCAGCAAAAGTTAACACAAAAGATGATGAGCCAGTTTCCACACTGTAGAAGAAATGCACCTCGCAAGTTACTCATGTGATGCTCTGCAGCCAATACTTCAAGTGTATTGGCTCAGCCAGGAAGAAATACCTGTCAGAACACAGACATAGTTTATAGAGAAATATAAAACCCCCTGTTCTAATGAGATCCAGGTCTGTCTGAAGTAGCCACAGCAGACAAACTCTGCAGACCAGTCTCAGGTGGCACCTGTACTGTTTCCACTGAAATACAGCTTGGATTCAGCCCTAGTCACCAGGTCACCTCCAGAACATCCTGCCAGGTCAGACAGGGGTCTGGCTGCTCCACCCTCAGCAGCAGCTGTCCTGCTGTGCACGAGGAAGAGCAGGGATAAGACAAGCACACCTGATGCTCTCTCTGCTTTTGCTACAGTTCTCAGTTGAAGGGTGTTCCTGCAAATGCCTGGATACTTGATCTGCTTCGTGACCCTGCTCTCCCCTAGTCACTCCTTGAACAGGTGTAACCTTTAAGCAGTGACAGCACCCTGTGCCCAGTACCTCCACCACCAAAAACAATCTGTGCCTTGAGCAGGGCTCCTGCAATCTGCAATTTTACCTGACACTGCCCAAGCTCCTCAGCTACAGACAACGTTTTTACCTGCCCTCCCCACCACACACAAGTTTGTTGATTTCTCTCACATCCTGCTATTGTTTTTTCTTTTTGTTGTTGTTGGTTTTGTTTGGTTTTTCTTTTCTCTCTCNGGAGTGTCTGGGAGGCGTGTCTGTGAACAGGGGGACAACTCACAATCCTTTTCCTCAACAGCCCTAGAGACAATTTTAACTGCTGGCTCTACTGAACCAGGCTGACACTCCTGCACTACAATACACAACAAAGAAGAAACTGGAAACATTGTGAATGCTCCCATCAACTCAACTTGAACATCCAAAAATTTTGGAAAAACAGGTTTTGAAGATTAATGGCTCCACCTTTTCCCCCACTTTAAGTGCTAGGAGACTTCTGTAGGAAAGAATCTGAAAGTCCCCCAAGTACATCTCAAAAGGACAGGAGGACCTCACAGAGCAATGAGTTCACACTGAAGTCAGTGTGAACAAAAGAGACAGAGCAATAATGGCTCAATACCTTCCAAACAGTTTATTATAAAGATCATGCAATTTCAAGTAATTCTACTGAAATCACCATAAAGTGAATAAAGAACATTATGTCTTAGACTGTGACTAAAACAGAACTGAAGACAAAGGAGACTTTTCCTCTATGAAGGAAATTACGACTACTTTTTTGTTCAAGCACTACATTTGCAAAGTGCAGGAAACTGGAAAAATCTCATCATACCAGAACTGCATCATCAAACCAAAAGAATCCATTATTCAAATTTTCCTAGGTGACCAGACCACTGTCTATAACCATGGAATTTGGTTTGAAGCAGGAATATTTCATACCTACACATTGCTAAGAAATGCTAACAGCAAAGATCTCAAAAATCTACTTGACAATGTGATGTAAATGACAAAAAATGGCTGCATCAGATTCCTTCCACAGTTACTAAGTCAAAGAAAGTTTAAACTAACATACAAGTACAGTTTGGCAAGCAAAAAATAATCTACTGTTCTTTATGGGATACTGTTACCCTCTCTTAATGGAATACACATTATTCATGTATTTCAAGATTCACTATGGAGTCTGGTATGTTACTTGACTTTTGTGGAACAGGAGGAAAGAGAATCGTGTGCCAAATCATAAGGGATTTCAGCCTGAAATACACAAAATGAAGAAAGCTGAGCAGGCAAATAATACAGTTTGTATTGACATGAAATGGCAAAAGAACCTGTACTGCACCAACAGACAATGAATCAATCTAAAATGGCAGCCTGAGAGGGGTTTACAAACAGCCACAGAATAAAAGAAAGCTATTTTAAAGGTATTATTTATATTGGTAATGTTTTCTTTTTAACATACTTGCCCATGGTTTTGGTTTTTTTTTTTTTTTAATTAGAGATGAGGAAGTTTAAAAGGCTTTATTTCATGTCTTTGTTGTGCCACCAACTTTTAAGTGCAGGTGGTACTTAAATAATTTTTAAGTGCAGCAGAAGTGTAATTACAGCATCTGAAGTCCCTTTACAATTAGAGTTTCTTTATAGAATACTTAGTGTTTGCTGGGGCCTCTCTTTTTTTGTTTTGGTTTGTTTGTTTTTTGTGGTGGTTTTTTTTTGGTGGATTTTTTTTTTAAAGTAAGCTGTGTCTGACCAAAGAGTAGAGAAACATGCTTTTGTTCTATATATAGTATATATGGAGAGACAATGCAAAGTGCATTAAATGATAGTTCCTTGGCAGATTATAGAGGGTATTATTAACCAAATGAGGAAAGCAGAAGCATTCTCCTCCAGCTAATAAAAAATATTAACCTAGTTCCTATAGGTTTCTGTGACTATATTTAGATGTGACAACTTACACAGTTTCACTGGCAGATTTCCACTAAATGTAGCATGGGAGATGCTTGTATCTTCTAGTGGAAGTGAGTGAGGAGAATGCTTCTGACCACTAAATACTTCTGCTAATTTCTCTTTAACCTTTTAAACTTCATTCACTTTGAAAATCTATTCTTTTCTCCCTACACTTAGGTACAAAAACCTCTTGGAACACTCATCCCATTTGTGCATAGCAAAATGAATCCAGAGTGGCTTTCATGATCTCCCAGGAGCATCCATGTGAAGCACAACACTCCCAAGGGAGTAACTTTATCCAAGTGCACTTCCCTTTTCCCCTTTCGGGATGTGCTCAGCTATTCCAGGGGCTGCCACCCGCAGTGTCCCTGCCGTGCAGAGCAGGTTTGGCCCCAGGACATGCCCTGTGGGTGCAGAGAGAGGTCCAGGGCTGCAGCAGAGCCCTCCCTGCACAGAGAGGCTGAGTGAGTGCCCACAGCCCCCTGCAGCATTCCTGCCCCCAGCTGTGCAATGGAGACCCCGGCACGGCAGTGCAAGGATGTCTGCAACTCCTCAGACCCCCCAAGCTACCACTGTGGCCCTGTTCTCCCCAGTGAGAGCACTGCAAAATCCCCACAAGGGATTCCAGCTGCAGGTGGACGCTGTTCCTGCTTCACCACCCCCTCCACAAAGCCCTACCCTCCATGGAGGTGTCCACCCTAGAAGGATCTGCTGTGTGATCTCACACGAAGGCTTGAGCTCTGCACTTCAACCCTGACTATCCCCCACACGCAGGCAAAATCCAGTCTTGGGGGTGTCCTCCAACAGGAACAACACTCTCAAAGTGCACACTTCCATGCCAGCAAGAACACAGGAGGTGGTCCCAGTGCTCCCCACTGCAGGGTGCTGAGCTGCCTCAGGGGATACAGGCTGCCAGCTCCCCCTGCCAGAGGCACCCTGGCACTCACCGAGGGGATTGCTGACCTTGGCATTTATTTCCACACGTCAGTTTGTGTGAAAAGGAAATGTAAACCCTACACTGAAGTTCAACAGGAAGGCATGAAAAGATCTCCCCAGAGCTCCATGCCAGGTATGTGTTCAGTTACTGGATGAAACTGTGTCAGACAGATTTCAGAGAGTTACACCCACAAAACAGCTGTTCTGTTTTGAAAACAAGCCTGAGAGGGCACATGTTTAGCCAAGAAAAGTATATCCAGTGACTAACAGAATTAATTTTTGCATGCAAATTACAAACCCTCTAGCACACAAGTTGTGAAAGACAACACTGCACATGGAGCACATGCAGTGCATTAGGAAATCCAGTGAAGGTTTATCAAAACAACTCACTCTCCTACTCCTTTTTCCCTGCTACTTTCAGGGACCTGACTGCATCACAAATATTTATTTCCAGAAAGAAGATCAATAAACCAGAGCCTTTGTCTTCAGTGAATTGCCTGGCAAGGTCCCAGCTAGGAATTGCTGTGGCAGGACTACTTTAAGCTGCAATGACCTTTCTCCTGGTATCCTGGCAAAGAAGCATGCAAAGAACTACAGCCATTCCTCACACGCCCACATGGTTCTTATTTATCTTGAATGAACACTCTCAGAGATTACTACATAATTTCTACCAGGGGTTGTGGGCACTAGTGTAGTAGCTTTAGAGCAGCCAAAACTGAGGATATTGCTCACAGCCACACGGAAGCTGACATTTAGTCCTTGGATTCAAGTACTACAGACTTCTCTGGAGCAGAAGTGAACTAGAAGATCAAAGGACATCTGTTCATGGTAGCACACTATGACATTAAAAGCTATCTCTGTCTTTAAAACTAGTGGCTTATAATGGTAAACAAATAATGTTTTGTACTTGTAATACATTTTTATCCATATTCTAGTGTCTACATAAAAACAGCAGACCTTCCTGTTTGCAGATTACATCCCACCCTGAGCTGCTCAACACAGGAATGATTGCTCATTCAATGGGAGGATCGATACACTAAGTTATGCAAAATAAACCAACAGCGAGCTAATAAACGAGTTGCTAGAGATCACGGGAAGAGCTTGGAAACTGGAAGGATACTAGGGATACATCTGCGAATTTAAGGAAAAAATAATGCACATGAAATGGAAAAAAGGTCTGGTAGTTCTAAAGTATAGGCTGGACAGATACCTGGAAGAAGAACATGGATGCATCCAAGCTCAATGGTAAAGCCATGTAACTGTCTACCATGTCTCCTGAATCTCTGGTAATGAGGGAAACAAACAGGATACAGTTTCCCACAAACAAACAAACAAAAAAACACCAAAAAACAAACAAACAAACAAAAAAACACCAAAAAACAAACAAACAAACAAAAAAACACCAAAAAACAAACAAACAAACAAAAAAACACCAAAAAACAAACAAACAAACAAAAAAAAAAAAAAAAAAACCACCAAGCAAAGCAAAGCACAGATGTGATTTAGCATGCCTTGACACCTCATAGGAGTATGTTTCTCTGTCACTGAAGAAATGCACTAAAACTCAACACAACTGAAAAAGTGTTTTCAGCCTGGATTCCTCTTGTCAAAGAGCACAAAACCCAATCCTTCCACAGGATCAAGACAAGCTCTGATGATAACTAGAGAATCACCAGTGGTGGCAACAGAAACTTCCCTGTTTATATGGACTCAGACTATATGCTCCAAATCCAAGAACTCCTATGAATAGGAGTTACTGCCTAAACTTAAGATTCTGTGTCAAATAAAATATTTGAAAATCTGCATACTCTGAAAAGATGTCAAGCAGCTGGAGATGGGAAAAACCCATCACAGACAATGTAACCATGATTATAAGTTATACCTACAGACATGTAGGTAGACATTGGTTAATGTAATCCAGCAGCAAACAAAGATCTTAACAACAAGAAAAACACAACCTTTAAACATACACACATATACATATATATATACATATATACACACACACATCCAGTGAGAGCTTATGATGTACATATGCACAAATGAAGTAGTAAGCCAACAGAAGAGTTTCTGGTCAAATGAAACTTTTGGCATAAAGAGAGAAAAGACAGAGCCATCTGACAGCTGTTTATTTTCCCCCCAGGATTCTTTAGAAACACAACAATGTGCTGAAATAGCAAACATGGTCATCTTCTTTTCTCAGGAAGTAAATGTGCATTACACTGCAGGAGGGGGAAAGATGACTGGGGCATAAAACAATACTACTTCATACTTGGGAGTCCTGAAGTTTTTTTAATCTGATCTTTCTACAATGCAGTCCTCTTCTGCTCTGCACAGAACAGTGCTGCCTGCCTCCACTCATCCCACACTTCACTGCTTCCCTGAGAGGCAGACTGGTTTCCAACTCCCACTAACCATAGCCATGACCACATTGTAAGCCCGGATTCTCTGCAGCTCAATACCATGGTTGGATTGGTGTAAAAACTATCCTTGGATGGGACACAAAATATGCTTGAAAAACTCATGAAAAATCAGAAAGTGGTACAAGGTGAAGTAAAAGATGAAATTAGAATTAACAGATAGCAAGAGCAGTCATGGATCGCCAAACACATAGTACATACTGATTTCCTATACCAATAGAATTCTTGAGTGAGAGAGGTTTTCTAAGAACCAATGCCTTTAAAGGCCAGAATTTGAAGAAGCAGACCTTACTGTACAGACCTCAGTTTGATCTGTTTTCCTCTGTATGAAAAACCTCCCTTTAGTTACTGCACTTCAATACATACATGTCTTACTGCAAAACACAGACAGTAATGCAAACACAATTTTTGTAATTTCCAAAAACTTAGGAGATTATTCTTGGCCAGCTGCTAACAGATTTGTAGAAACCTTTCTCTTGATGGTATAAAGTTATTGCAGAACTAATGTACGTAGACAGGTATCACCTCTGCTACCATCTTTATATTGATTCAACCTCCAGGGGGGAAAAAAAAAAGTAAAAAAAAAAAAAAAAAAAACCACCCAAACACCAAACACCACCAAAAAAACCCCAAACTTCTGTCTTGAAGCTGTTGCAAACCACTTACAATCACAAGTTATAAATGGTTATGGCATTTATGGTTATCAGGATCACTCTGTGCATGGGCTGTCTGTGGACAATCCTTCCTGTGCTCTTCCAAGTTATTTGTAAACCTTGCTGAAGTTACAGAGTAATAGCTACTGGTATCAAAGCTGCCAACACCATCCCAAGCCAGGGAACAGACCTAAAAAAGGCAGGAAGTTTTCAGGAGCTCACTAGGAAAAGAAATACAGAAAGCATCATTTCCTACTTTCAGTTACTTTTAAACAGCTGGTACTGTTGCAACTTCCTCAGCCTGTACAGGCTTCCCCTCTTCTCATGTGTTTTAAAGGAACAAAGAAGCTGAGTTAGCAAAAACACATCCTTACACTAAGCAAGAGCAGGTCTGAATTTTCTCACAGTGTAGAATCCATGTCAGATTAGCACTTGCTGATACACAGCCCCTGAACAGGACAATAATTTTTTTTTTCTTTTTTTTTTTTTCTTTTCTACAAACTGAAATTCCCTCAGGCCTTAATTCATAGCATGCAGTGATGTGAGCAGGCATTTTCCTCTTCCATGAGGACTAACTCAAATGGCAAATGTACAGAGCTGCTGCTCACTGCTGTCACTTATCACATTGTTTCTCATGTCACACCAACACAGCATCTAAAATGACTACATTAAAATGATCAAACGTTGAAGAGAGCCAGTCCAAAACCAATTAAATAAAAATTCGTGACCCACAAATCACAGCTCTTTCTGTATATGCCTATCCATACCTACACACACTTTCAAATATTAGCAGGTACTCCCAATATACAACTGATTTCAGGAAACATTTGAAAGCCAATTATGACTCGGCTCTTAACTTAATTCCTTTTCATTTAGTAGTACTGAATATACAGTCAACAAGAGCTCATTAAGAACTGTATGTGCTCTCATCAATCACGCACGCCAGCCCCGAGGGCAGCACTGGCCAGTGCTCAGGCCTGCACTCACTCTAATGCAAGATTTCCTTGTTTTGATAGTTGAACAACGCCAAATACAAGCAGCAGTAAAGTGTTTTTCCATCAGCTCCAGAGGACTTGGATGAGACCCTATGTACTGAGTCAGTTATTCTGTAGTAAAGCAAAGATAAGACCTGTTCCTTAGTTCCCAAACGAAGAAAAAAATTAAAATCGACTGCTTGTAAATGACATCATTGCCATGCATGAAGGAACTCCTGGCTGCCTGACTTCCTGACAAACGGGGAACAGATCAGGTTACAGCTGTTTATGGGTGCCCAGACAGAAATCAAACCACAAGAATCTTGCGAGTGGAGTGGAAGGAGTCAAGGCACAGGCTGTGTCCTGTTTGAACGCAGGGCTTGGCCAGCCCCGCTATAAACTGTCATCGGAGCTGTGCAGCCGAGAGCGGGACACAATTAGCATCAGCTGGCTGAGTGAGAAAGTTTACTCAGCTTCTGCCGTTTTGTAGCCTTGCCCTCTCTCGTCTCTCTCATAAATATGTATCTGGAGAAGAGCATGCTGCTTCTGGGGCTGTTGTTTAACAAACCCAGCTGTTTAAACAGAAGCAGTCACACACAGCACCAGGCATTGCTGGAGTCAATTTTCTGACAGCTAATCCATCCATCAATGAAACTCAGAAGTTAAGATTTGCAGTAACAGTTTCTCCTTGGACTAGTCTTTAAATAAAAGAAAGAGGAATTGAAGCTGGAAGTGGGGCCATCCTGAAGACCCACAGGTGTCCTTTGCTGTCCTCCAAGCCTGCACTGTGGTTCACGTTGTAAGCAGATGCTACCACCTGGATCAGTCAGTCCATTTGAAAAAGCTGCCCTACAGCTTCACATCTGGCCCTGTGTGCAAATACTGGCCGTGTAAAATTCTTCACACAAACAAAAGTAACGCTACCCCAGAAATAAAATTTAAAAAAAAACCCCATACTTTTCAAAGTCCCCTTTTCTGTGTGAACAAGAAATTTAAACTTCACACTTGTGCCCTGTCCTGTACAACTCAGTCCTTCAAATCGTGAAATAAAAACTTTTGTCCTACTTGTGACACAAGACACCACGATGTGTCGCGTATGATGTATATTTAAAGATGCTTTTAACATCATACATTTCACCGTGAAACTCCAGGTATTGAAGTTATGGGCCTGGTTCTGATCCAACACATGTGCAATGGCTTTACAGTGATGTAAGGCAGAATCAAGTAAACTGCTTACAAAGACACTGTATTAAAGTTTCAAGTGAACTAGAAAATTAAACGATCTATTTTTACTTTAAAAAAAAGAAAAAAAGAAAGTAAAAAAACTTAAAGAGCAGTGCTATAGATACTGATTAGTTTTGGTACAGCTGATTTCATCAAGAATGGGCTCATTCAGCACACTAACACAGAACTACAGGTACAGAATTCATTCTCAAAGAAGTGGCACTTAAGCCTATTTTGTTTAGCATTTTTTTGTTTCCATTAATTACAAATACTGCAGCTTTAAAAACATATTTGATCTTTCATTACAAAAAACAGATATCTGGGATAAAACTGCAACTTTATGTATTTAGCCTCCTTATCACCAGTATAATTCATACTTTTAAAATCAAATTCAACTTAAGGACAAATCTAGAAGCAGTTCTATTAATCCTAAAGCTACTTGTAGTGTCAGGTTGTGGTTGCAAGCATGTATTCCCTGATAGTTACATGTAATTTATTCTTTAGCACTACACACATGGGACCCAAACCTGCTGCTAAACTGTTTGGTCAAACTGTATTTTGTGCTGGAGAGAACCCTGCTACTGTTTAAGTTAAGATGGATCAAAAATATTCTTCACTTTCCAAGCTGTTTGCAATTGGTCCCTCAAAAACTATAAAAATTAGTGTTATAAACAAAAACGCCCTTACTGTGACCATACTTATTCCCCATGACAAGGGAATTCATTTGAGCAGCATGTCAATTAATTTGTAATTCAGATTGGCAGCTCTACACAAATTGAAAGATACTGCTTTTGATTACACAGTGCAATAGTGCTAATTCAACAAACTAAACACTCCCCCACGAAAAGTCAAAGTCATTTGTGCTTAAGAAAGCAGCAGCGAGGGGAAAAGCTAAAAACTTGCACATAAATGATGACGCTCCAGAATATGCCACCAGCCTAAAGAAAACCCTGAGAAATAATGTTAGTTTAGACTCTTGACAGAAATACATTTCACACAAACAACCCCTGCCTCAGATAAACATGGCAGTCATTTCACTGTGCCTTTTCCGTGCAATTTATAGCATCCAATTTGATGATAAAGGTCATAACTGTTTTACTTCTCCTTGCTTTAATTAGAAATGCATTTTACAGTCAAAGTTGCAGAAACCCTACAGTATATCACGGAGCAAAGCAATGTCACATCCAGCCCTGTGGTGTACTTCCACAGTTTAATTATTCTCTTCATCTCTGAAAAGAAGGAAAAGCCTGACCAAAAAAAATCTTTTTTTCTTTTTTTTTTTTTTTTTTTTTTTTTTTTTTTTTTTTTTTTTGTCACAGAGGAGACTGGCATTGTGTAACCTCTAACTCCAGTGCTATGGAGAACTCAGACTGCAAACCTTGGGTATCTTCAAGGAGGAGTATTTTCTTGGGGAAAATACATGATGAAGGCACGGCTTTGCTGCTCTGCACCTCTACCACAATGTTTGCTTAACTAACTCCCAAACATCCACACCCCCCCCCAATACACACTGTTTCAGTTGTCATTCACTATTTATTTCAAAGCTGGGGCTAAAGATATCTCCATGAGCAGGTAAGTCCCACCTAAGGGGTGCACATTGATGGCAGATGCAAGATGTGCCCGAGGCACAGGTAAACCCAAGCACTGCCAGTTCTGGGTGCATCACCCTCTGCTTTTACCCTTCTCCTCTAAGGGGCAGCTTTTTCATACAGGCCTCACAAAAAGGGCACAAAACTCCCAAGAGATCTTGGAGGAGGTTTTTCCACAACACAGGTTTATGTAGCAGGTTTAGGTGCTGTGGTGACAAGAAGAGACAGAAGTAGCACCAGTAAAGAGGCAAGAGACAGAAAACTGGGCAGAGACACAGAGTCAGGCACAGAGTGCTGTGCTTGTGGCCTCTCCTCCACCAGGCATGCTGAGTCTGTCAGTACTTCTAATAAGTAAGCCAGGATGGTTGGATGGCTAAGTTTTCTTGTTTGGGCACCTCAGGTGACCCAGAAGGAAAGGCCTATCGATCGCTGTCACTCAGACCACTTAGGCTGAGTCCAAATTAACAGAAATGGCAGCAGTACATGCTGTATTTAAAATTGAGTCCTTGCAGAGATAGACCAGCCAGCAATTACTGCTTGAAGCATTTGTGACCAGCACTTGAAGGACACGGGGGTGGAGGAAAGCCCAGTGGCTCAGAGTGCTCCACAGCCAGCTGAACCACCGCACCTCCCAGCCCAGCTGTTCTGGGAAGCCACTGACACTGCTGGAGCTCCCCAGGCCACCCCTCCCACTTTGGGAGGACAAACCACGGGGGCCCCTTCAAACCCCACCCGACAGCCACCATTACAACCTGGGCCCCGACGCCTCAGCACGGCTCCAGCCAACTCACCACAGCTGCTCTGGGGAAGAGGCTCAAAAGCTATAAAGTCGTTTTCCACACAAACAGCTGATTGATACAACATCCTAGGTGAGGACATCATTTATATCTGCTGCCAAGAGAGTGTCTGCCTCTCACACAATGCCAAGTGTCCTTTCCACTGACTTTCTGCGTGTCACGATAAGCAACCTCAGTGAGCACAGTGCAGTGGAAACATTTCAGCGCTGATGTTTTAACACAGAAACTTTTGCATCTTCACCACACAGGAGCCAGTGTTTCAGAGCTCAACAGTGCTCTTCTCTGTGACTGCCTGAAACACAAACCTGCGGCCAAGGCAGGAGCACAGAGGGATTTCTGCAAACACAGTTTGCCACAGGGCCGCACTGATTGCTCCCTGTAGCCAGTGCTGCCCAACAGGCAGCTCTCCTGCAATTACTTTTCCAAGCCTGTCTGAGTAAAGTCTTATTAAGACCTAAAGATGCAGCTTGGCAGTCTGTTCCAGACAGTCTTGTTAAGAGTTTTTTGTCACAAGTAAGCAGCACTAATGGACTGCATTAAAAACTCACATGCAAATTACGTCTTCGCCCGCTGTTTTACACCAAATTGTATAAAGTATCAAGAGACTAGAAATTAAAAACCAGATTTCTAGAAACAGAGGCACCATAAGGTCTGCCCTTCTCCAAGTAATACAGCACAGACTCAGGGAAAACATTTAAGGGTTAAAACTGGAATAAAAGCAAGTAACACAGCAGGATGTGTCTGAGGTCAAGAAACTACTCTCAGAGTGGTTTCAGTTCAGCAGAGATTGCTACAATTCAGGATACTCCTGTCAACGTTAAAAACAATTAAGGTCTTCCTGCATTAACACCTATATATAGCCCTATCAGTGTTTTCTTGCACTGTAACTTCTGTAAAATCATTTTTATTATTGATATAGACAGAGCAGTCTATTTTTGGGTTGCTGAATCATACAGTGGTGTCTGGAATAGGGACTCTGCTTTGCAGATATTTGAAAAGCAGCAGGATTAAAGAAAAATCCTTACCATGTCAGCTATTAGTTTACACCAGCCTGAGAGCCCACATTTCAATTGCAAAGTTAAAATAAAACTTTATTTGAATAGATATGTTTGCGAGAATAACTGTTTGCCGCAACTGATTTCCAAAGAAGTTCGGCTTACAATCTCACTGCCCTAAAAACAGGAATAGGAGCTCAACTTTTTGCTCAAACCTGTCCCCGGGGGGTGCATTCCGAGGGGCAGCAAAGGCTGAAAGGTAATGCTCACACTCCACCCCCGCCCCAACACACAGCAACCACACCAATGCCTTCAGAGAAATCCTCTGAATGACCAAAATAGCTAAGTATCAAGCAAACTGCAAATCAGAACTTCATTGAGTGGTCTGGTATTCTTCAACAGCATTTTTAAAAAATTATTTTAACTTTTTACACTACTTATCAACCAGATCAGAAGTTTTAATATCAAAGTTAGAACCTGCTGACAAAAGTTGCTGCTCAAACAAAGAAGCCCCCTGGTTCACCCCAGAAGAAATTAAGCTAGATATTAAAAATAACTTGATTACACTCTTGAGAAAACATGCCAAGAAATTAAACTAGTTTGGATTTCATGTGGTAATAACATAGTAGGATGAAATACCTTTATATGCCTAGAATAGAATTCAGAAGTACAGACTCTAAACAGTGTTACAGCAAAAAATATGTTTTGACATATTGCTGGACACACATGTGCTTGGACACCTCTCTCTGAGAGAATTTCCTGTATACATTTCTTTTCTTTACATGCTGAAGATAGAAAGAAATTTTATCTCCCAGCTCCTTAAAGCAAGGAGTGCTTTTCACACGAGTCAAAGGCAAGGAAGGCTCTGCAGGAGGGAAGGGGCACCCGAGTCTCCGTCTGACTCTTGCACGAAGTAGGGAACCTCATCAGCGGTTGCTCAACTTCAGAGAAGCAGTGTCTGATGCTATTGCTTTTCCCAGCACTGGAAAAATATGTTCATCAACACCTTGTCTCGCGGAGATGGAAGAAAAAGGCGGGGGAGCGGGCAATGAGAAAGTTTAGGAATCTCAATTCCCCTTTAGCAACCCGATTTTTTTTTTTTTTTTTTCCCTGTAAATGGAATTAGGCATCTATGAACTACTGGGAGGGCTAAGACACTTTGAGCCGGGCGGTTCGTCTCGACGGCAACCTGGGGAGCGCTGCCCCGGCGGCCCCTTCCCCCAGCGCCGAGCCGCTCCGCGTCACCGTGCGGGGCAGGGACGGGCCGGTGGGAAATAAATAAATAAATAACCCGGCGAAGCGGCGGGTCCCAGCGTCCCCTTCCTGGCGGATGTTGCCGAGCCGGCAGGCACAAAGCGGCCCATGCCGCCCGGCCAGCAGCGCATCCCTGCCGCGGGCACGGCCACCGCATCCCAACCAAGCACCGCATGCCAAGCCCCGCACCGCACCGCACCGCACCGCGCTCACCTGCGGGGCCGGGGCGCTGCTCCGCCGCCGGGAGCGCCGGGGCCAGCAGCGACAGCAGCAGCGACAGCAGCAGCCGCGGCCACCGGGCGCCGCTCCTCGCCATCTTCGCCCTCCGCACCCGCCGGCCTGCCCGCGCCACCAGCCCCCGACCGCGGGGGAGAGGGGCGGGCGTGGAAAACCAGAGGGGAGAAGGCGCCTGGGGA